>PVJD01001178.1:0-296196 GCA_004026545.1 Mormoops blainvillei
AATAAGGCAATTCCATTTTTAATTTCCTGAGGGACCCCCATACTGTCTTCTACAATGGTTGCACCAGTCTGCATTCCCACCAACGGTGCATGAGGGTTTCCTTTTCTCCACTTCCTCACCAACACTTCTTGTTTGTTGATGTATTGATGATAACCATTTTAATGGGTGTGAGGTGGTATCTCACTGTAGTTTTAAATTGCATTTCTCTGATGATTACTGATGTCAAGTAACTTTTCATGTCTATTGGCTACTTGTATGTCTTCCTTGGAGAAGTGTCTATTCAGGCACCCTGCCCACTTTTTAACTGGGTTCTTCTTCTGAGTTCTTTATAAATTTTGGATATTGACACCTTATCAGATATATCATTGGAAAATATGTTCTCCCATTCAGTAGATTGCCTTTTCATTTTGTTGATGGTTTCCTTTGCTGTGCAAAAACTTTTCAGTTTGATGTAGCCCCATTTGTTTTTTCCTTTTGTTTCCCATGCCCAAGGAGATATACCAGAAAAAAATGTTGCTATGAGAAATGTCTGAGATTTTACTGCCTATGTTTTCTTCTAGGAGTTTTGTAGTTTTGAGTCTTACATGTAACTATTTAATTCATTGAAATATTTTTAATTGATTTGAGAGAGACAGAGAAACATCTTGTTGTTCCACTTATTTATGCATTTATTAGTTGATTCTTATATGTGCTCTGACCAGGGATCAAACTCACAAAAGTTTTTTCTTGTGTATGGTATAAGAATGTGGTCTAGTTTCAATGTTCTGCACCAATTTTTTTATCCAGTTTCCCTAACACCATTTATTCAATAGACTGTATTTACCCCATTCTATGTTCTTACTTCCTTCGTCAAATATTAATTGATCATATAAATGTGGGTTTATTTCTTGGCTCTCTATTTTGTTCCATTGAGCTATATGTTTGTTCTCATGCCAGTACCAGGCTGTGTTGATTATTATGGCCTTGTAATATAGTTTGATATCAGATAGTGTGATACCATTAACTTTGTTTTTCTTTCTCAAGGTTGCTGAAGCTATTCAGGTCTTTCGGTTCCATATAAATTTTTGGATTATTTGTTCTAGTTCTGTAAATATGCCTTTGGTATTTTGATATGAATTGCATTAAATCTATAGATTTCTTTGGGCAGTATGGATATTTTATTTTATTATTATTTATTATGATTATTTTTTAAATCCTCAGCCAAGGACATTTTTTCATTGTTTTTAGAGATAGAGAAGGGGGACGCAGAGAGAGAGAGAGAGATCGATCAACATGAGAAACATTGATTGGTTGCATCCTATACATGCCCTGACCAAGAGGACTGAACCCACAACCTAGGTAATTACTGTGACTGGAGATCAAACCTGCAACATTTTGGTTTATGGGATGATGTTCCAACCAACTGAGCCACACCAGCCAGAGCAGTATGGACATTTTAATGATGTTAATTCTTCCTATCCATGAACATGGTATATACTTCCACTTATTTGTATCTTCTTCAATTTCTTTCTTCAGGATCTTAAAATTTTTTGAGTATAGATCTTTTACTTCCTTGGTTAAATTTATTCCTAGGTACATTATATTTATTTTTTAAAGTATTTTATTTATTTATATATTTTTACAGAGAGGGGAAGGGAGGGAGAAAGAGAGGGACAGAAACATCAGTTGGTTGGTTGCCTCTCACCTGCCCCCAACCAGAAACCAGGCCTGCAACCAAGGCATGTGCCCTGATTGGGAATCGAACAGCAGACCTTTCACTTTCTGGGGTGACGTACAACCCACTAAGCTACACTAGTCAGGGCCCCCCTTTAAAAAAAAAACAATTGTAAATGGGACTGTTTTCTTAGCTTTTTTTCCTGATTATTATTGGTGTATAAAAATACCACCAATCTCTGAACATTAATTTTGTATCCTGCTATTTTACTGAATTTATTTATCAGTTCTACTAGTTTTTTTGGTGGAATCTTTAGGGTTCTTTATATACAGTTTCATGTCATCTGCAAATAATGACAGTTTTACTTCTTCCTTTCAAATTATGATGCCTTTTATTGCTTCATCTTGTTTGATTACTATGGCTAGGACTTCCAGTACTATGTTGAATAAGAGTGGTGATAGTGGATATCCCTGTCTTGTTTCTGATCTTAAGGGAAACACTTTTAGTTTTTGCCCCTGCCCATTGAGGATGAGGTTGGTTGTGGGTTTGTCATATATGACATTTATGATGTCGAGATATGATTCATCTATTCCCACTTTGCTCAGAGTTAGCATCATAAATAGGTGCTAAGTTTGCTTTTATTTTCCTTTTTATGTAGGCCAAGAGTGTATATAATGTAAAGAAAAGCATGTTTAAATAAGTCTAAAAGTGCTCATGTGATGAGTATAAAGTAAAAACTTGAAATGATAAGAAGACTGTTTTCTTAGCATTACATAAAATAGCCGTGTATCTTACAATCAATGGCTCCTTATATATGATGGAATATAATAATTCAATTTACATAGTAATTTTTGAGTATAAAGATATTCTAAAATATCTTAAATGAATAAAGTTCTTATATATTCCTATTGGTAGTTTTAAAATATTAAAATGCTCAATTATTATAGAATAATATCTAAAAGTTCTTTTTTTGCAGTCAGTATTTACTAAACAGACTTGAAAATAGTTTGAAATATTATAGGGCTAAAAATTGTGTCCTAAAATATTTTTATTAGCTTACTTAGCATTTATGATTTCATGCCTTCTCCCCTTTCCTGTAGCTCATTGCTACCTCCTAGTGAAAAAAAAAATCACTGATATAGCCATTATTACAAGATCTGGTGTATCATTCACGCACTATATAACCTTAGCAGGTCACAACTTCTCTGTTTTTTTACCCATAAGGCTACTTCTAGCTCTAAACATGTGTTTAATACTAAAAAGTCTATAATTCAACTGATAGTAATCATTATTAGACTGAGAAAGGGCAAAATATTTGGCACGGAGATAGCTCACAAACAATACTGACATGAAAACCATACCAAAAAATAATGGTAGAAGTAGAGATTATTTTCTTCATACCTATACCATAATTTTAGTAGGCTTGCTTTAATTTTAATTAGACATTATATTATTTACTCATCCATTAAACAAATATATATTGGAAGCTTTTTGTGTACCAAGTGCTGAGCTACATAGAGTTCTTGCCCTCATGGAGTTTATAGCCCAGGAGGATAGACAAACATTAAACAAATAACGTATAAATTATGAGGTATGCCAAAAGGGAGAAAGTATAGGGTGTTAATGAGACATTATGTAATGGAGATCTCATTTAAATTGGATGGTAAGGGAAGGTCTCTCTAAGGAGATTTAAACTGAGACCTAGGATTTGTACAAGTTAGTTAGACAAAGTGTGTGTGATGAGGTGAGGGTGGGAGGTTGAATTCCAGGAAGAAAAAATGGTGTGTGCAAAGACCCTGAAGTACAAAACAGTTTGGTGTGCCAAGGAACTCAAATAACGCCAAGGGGCTGCACTAACAGAAAATGAGCTAGGGAGATGTATTATATCATGCAGAGCTCTGAGGGTATGTGAAGGAGTTTAGATATGTGTTGAAGTCAATGGGAAATTAATGAAGGTTTTAACGGGGTTGGAGTTGGGGTGGGGTGTGATTTGATCCTCCGGTTACAATATTTACTTTTTATTTATTTCCCCCCAGCTGTATTGAGATATAATTGACATATAAGATTGGGTAAGTTTAAGGTGTACAATGTGATGATGTGATACATGTATATAGTGAAACGATTACAATTAGATTAGTTAACACATCTATCACTTCACATAATTACATTTGTGTGTGTGTGTGTGTGTTATGAGAACAATCAATAGCTACTTTCTTAACAATTTTCAAGCATGTAACAAAGTATTATTAACCACAGTCACCACACTGAATATTAGATCCCCAGAAATTATTCAACTTACAACTGGAAGTTTGTACCTTTTGACAATTTCTATTTTTTAAATGTTGATTGGCAGCTCTTCAGAGAATGAATTGCACAAGTTAAAGTAGAAGGCTAATACAATTCTCTAGGAGAGAGGTGATGATTACAGGAACAAGAGCCATGACAGAGGAGGGGAAGAGAAGAGAGTGGATGTATTTTGAAGGTAGGGTGAAGGGAGGTAGGGAGAAGGGGTGCCCAGGATGACTCTCAGTTTTCTGCCTTAAGAAACTGGATGTTTGGCTCTGGTTGGTGTGGCTCAGTGGATTGAGCGCCGGCCTGAGAACCACAGGGTCACCGGTTCAATTCCCAATCAAGGCACATGCCTGGGTTGCCAGTCAGGTCCCCAGTAGGGGGCGCACAAGAGGCAACCACATTGATTCAGTGTGGTAACTGTGGTTAATAATACTTTGTTACAAGCTTGAAAATTGCTAAGAAAGTAGCTATCGATTGTCCTCACAACACACAGACACACAAATGTAATTTTGTGTGTGTTTCCTTCCCTCTTTCTCCCTCTCTTCCCCTCTGTCTAAAAATAAAGAAATAAATAAAATCTTTAAAAAAAAGAAACTGGATGTTTGGAGATACCCTTTACTAAGGATAGGAAGGCTGGCAGAGGAAGAAGTTTGGGGAAATAATGAGAATGCATTTTTAGACATGGTATGGTTGAAATATCTGTGAAAATTCAAGTAATAATGACATATGCATCAAGAGGTCAGACTGAAGGTATACATTTGGGTTACCAGCTTATAGACGTTGTTGATTGACTTCTAGTTTAAATGTGTGATTAGAGACTACATATGATTTCAGTTCTTTGAAATTCAGTGAGATGAGACCTGCTTTATGGCTCAGCATATGGTCAATTTTATAAATGTTCCGTATGCACTTGAAAGGAATATATATATTTTGTTATTGCAGGTGAAGTACCTAACAGGGCAAATTGGCTCATCATATATGCATTTTGTGTATCCTTACTGATTTTGTCTGCCTGGTCTATCACTTACTGAGATATGTGTTCAAAATTTTCCATTTTGAATGTGGATTTGTTTATTTTCTCCTTTCAGTTTGGACAATTTACATTACATATTTTGAATATACGAGGTCTGTCCAGAAAAAGTCCAGCCATTGTTAATATAACAAGAATGGTTTGCAAGACATCAATGTAACCTGGCAGCCAAGGAGAGTGGACTGGAATGCACACGCGTGAAGAATCACAACTTCGCTGTACTAGTCAGAAGGGGCGGTAGACACTGTTGAGCGAGCATTTGTACTGTGTAGCCATCACATTCAAAATGACCGAGTGGGTAGCGCAATGAATCTGCATCAAATTTTGCATTAAGCTTGAACATTCCTCTGCAGAAACTATTTAGATGATTCAGAAGGCTGCAGCTATAGGCAACTGTTGCTTGGCAGCTTCATCACGACAATGTGGCCGTTCATGCATCATGTCCTGTGCAGAGTGTTTTGACGAAACATCAAATCACCCAGGTGACTCAGCCCTGCTATAGCCCAGGTTTGGTGCCCTGAGACTTCTGGCTTTCCCCAAAACCAAAATCACCTTTGAAAGGGAAGAGATTTCGGACTGTTGATGAGATTCAGGAGAATACACCAGGGCAGCTGATGGCAATTGGGAGAATTGTGTCAGGTCCCTTGGTGCCTACTTTGAAGGGGGCTGAGGCATCATTGTCCTTATACAATGTTTCTTTTATCTTGCATCTTTTTCAATAAATGTCTCTATTTTTCATCGTACATGGATGGATACTTTCTGGACAGACCTTGCATATTACATACACACATTTGGAACTGTTAAATCTTTTTGGTGACTTTAACTCATCAGTATGAAATGTTCTGCTTTATCTTGGAAGTACTTCTTGATGTGTTGTTATACATATTTTACCATCCTTTTACTTGTAATTTTTTGATTCCTGATTTTTCATTTATTTATTTGAGAGAGAGAGAGAGAAGGAGTAAGGAGGGGGGTAGAGAGACAGAGACATTGATTTGTTGTTTCATTTATTTATGCATTCATTGGATAATTCTTGTATGTACCCTGACTGAGGATTGAACCTGCAACCTTGGCTTACAAGGACAATGCTCCAACCATCTGAGCAACCTGGCCATGGCTAATTCCTGATTTTTAAAGTAGCATATTGTAGCAGATTATATTTTCCAAAGATGGCTTTAACAATACATCGCACCCCACTCTTCTAGAAACCACTTCCTCATCAAAAAGTAGAGTAATTCCCTACCCTTGAATCTGGGGGAGCGGGTACCTGCTTCCATGATAGAATGTAGTGGAAGTGACATTTTGTGGTTTCCTAGGCTCAGCTAGAAAACACAATGCAGTTTCTGTCTGATTCACATCAGACACATACTCTGGGAACCCAGCCACCAGCCGTAAGGAAGCCCAAGAAGCCTATATTGAAGATCAGGTGGAACAGAACAGAGACCCTTGGCCCACAGTCCTAGGTGGTTTCCCATTTGACAACTAGCAACAACTTGCCAGCCATGTGAGTGAGACATCTTGAAAGTGGATCCCCAAGGGGTTTGGGTGGAGGAGGAAGATGGTATGGGGGGATAAATGGTGATGGAAAAAAATAAAAAATAAATAAATTTTAAAAAGTAGATCCCTAGCTCCCAGACAAGCTGTCCCAGCTGACTGCATGTGGCAGAGATGAGCCATTTCTGAAAAACAGTACCAAAATTGTGGATTCATAGACAGAAATCATTGACTGCTGTAGTTTTCAGACACTAAGTTTTGGGTGTGGTTTGTCAAGCAGAAATAGAATGGAAATTTATGGATGGATTAGCTCCATTGTTCTGGATTATTTGGATTTAGTTCTCTGATCTGATTAGGTTTAAAAATATTAATTACCACTTGCATTGATAATAGGGGCACATGTTAACTGATCCACAGAATTAGGGGTTGAGACTGCAGCTGACCATATTTAGCTTTTCATGCTTGTAAATCAAAGGGAATTAATGTAGTAGCTTGGGTGACTGATCCTATTTATCAAGGGGGAATTGCACTGCTACTATACAAACAGGTAGGGAGTATGCTCAGAATGCAGGAGATACCCTGGGGCATTTCATAGTACTCCCCTGCCCATTGATTAAAGTCAACAGCAAACTACAACTATCCAATACAGGCAGGACTGCTAAAGGTCCAGACCGCTCAGGAACGAAGGTTTGGGTCACCTCAACAGGTAAGAAGTCATAAACAGCAAAGGGTGCTTGCTGAGGCCAGTGGAATAAGGAATGGGTAGTGGAAGAAGGTAGTAATATGAACAGCCATGACCATGTGATTAATTTGATGAAACAGGGTTGGAACAGCTATTTATTTTGTTTTGAATATATTTGTGTATATTTAACAAACTTTTCCTCTCCCTTCTGATTCCCCTACCATTTAACACAATTTGTGTTAATAGTAAATTACAGGATATCAACAGGAGAATGTGTAATTCAGTTAGGAGTGAATTTGCTTGCTGTAAGTTTATGAAGGTTAGCTGATCATCTTAGCTGGAGCCATACTTTGCAATCATCTTTATTTTCAAGTTAAAAAATATTTAAAGGAAAAGTATGCACAGGTACCAGGTTGACACATTGAGGACTTTAGGGGCTTTGTGCTATGTCAAATTAGCTAAATGTAACTTATATTTAGCAGAATTTATTTCCTGTTATGGTTCTTCATTAGTGTTCAGCACAAGAGGGATGTGTATGTAATTTGGAACGTGGAGGGCACTAGGCATTATGGTCACTGATCTGCAAGTCACTCTTATTGGTGTGGAGAAGTACCAGGTCCTGAAGTTCCTTTAGCTTCTTCCAGCTTTTGTGATTCCTGGGCCAAGTGCATGTGCAACATCATGACAACCACTGAACACAGTAAGAAGCACATGGGATTTCCAGTTCTCCCTCAAAAATTCCAGTTGTCCTTTTAGGCTCCAGCTAGTCCTGTTCTTATTCACATTCAGCACTCCTTCCTTACTGTTGGATAGGCCAACCCATAGTGGCTTCAGCTCTGTACGAGATGCAGACACCACCACTGCTCAGATGCTCTCAATCACGCAAGATCTATTCTTCACCACTCACAGTGGTTGTGCTTCTCTGATTGATACAAATATCATCTTTTTTTCCTTAATCTAACCAGAAAGTTTTTAAAATTATATTTTACTGACTATGCTGTTACAGTTGTCCTGATTTTCCCCACTTTGCCCTCCCCGCCCCCACCCCAGCACGCCCTACTCATTCAGGCAATTCCTCCACCATTGTTCATGTCCATGGGCCGGTCATTCGTGTAAGTTCTTTGGCTACTCCATTTCTTATACTGTACTTTACATCCCCATGGCTATTCTGTAATCTACCTATTTGTACTTCTTAATCCCCTCACCTTTTTACCCATTTTCTCCCTCCCCCCTCCCATCTGGCAACCTTCTCATAACTAACTTCTTTTCCCTTGCTTTTAGGAGTCTATCTTTAACCTTTGGCCTTTTAATAATGATGTGTTTTGGTGTGTGCCTCTTTCCATCCATCATAATTGGGATTCTCTGTGCTTCCTGGACTTGCATGTCTATTTCCTTCACCAAATTAGGGAAGTTTTCTTTCATTATTTTTTCAGACAGATTTCCAATTTCTTCCTTTCTCTTCTCCTTCTGGCACCCCTAAAAGGCTAATGTAGGACCTCTTAAAGTTGGTAAAGAGGTTGTTTATACTATCCTTTTTTTTGGATCCTTTTTTCTTCTTCATGTTCTGTGTGGTTTGTTTTTTGCTTCCTTATGTTCCAAATCATTGATTTGATTCTTGGTTTCATCCATTCTGTCATTGCCCTGTAAATTGTTTTTTATTTCAATTAGTGTATCCTTCATTTCTGACTGGATCTTTTTTATACTGCTGAGATCCTCACTAAATTCCTTGAATATTCTTATAACAGTGTTTGGAACTCTGCATCTGATAGATTGCTTATCTCCATTTCATTTAGCTCTTTTTCTGGGGTTTTGATCTGTTCTCTCATTTGGGCCATGTTTCTTTGTCTCCTCATTTTGGCAGACTCCCTGTGTTTGTTTCTATGTATTAGGCAGAGCTGCTTTGATTCCGTGTCTTGGTAGTATGGCCTGGTGTAGTAGGTGTCCTGTAGGGTCCTGTGGCACAGCTTCCCTTCTCACCCAAGCTGGATACTTGAGGTGCACCCTCTGTGTGGGCTGAGTACACCCTCTTTTTGTAGTTGAGCCTTGGGTTGCTGTTGGCAGATCAATGGAAGGGATTTACCCAGGCCAGTCAGCTGCAAGGATTGGCTATGGCCACCAACCTACGCTCTCTGTGGAGGATCAGCTGTGCAGAGGCACGGTGGGTGCTCTGATGTGGTCTGTAGCTATCCATTGGGTGTGCTAGCCCAGGAGTTTCCCGGGTGGTGCAGGTCAAGTTCAGCCTCTACTTGTGTTTTGCCCAAGGCATACTGCCTGAGCTATAAAGTAATCTGAGATGGCTGCTACTTGTGCTGGACTTGGAGATTCCCAGGTAAAGCCAAGCTGTGACTGTAATCTGGCTGCCACTAGGGCTCTGAAGCTAGCTGTTGCCTGTTTGATAAGATTTAGGAACCAAGATGAGCCATTCTTATGGAAAAACAGCCTGGGTGGGCCTGTAAGTTGGGTGGGTTAGAACCTCTACGGATCTCCAAGGTGGGTCACACAGTGTTAGCCAAACTGATGCAGTCTCATATATGGCACCAGCCTACTGGCTCTGTGGGGGAGAGGGATCAGCAAAGGCACAATGGCCTTTGCTTGCCCTGATGCCAGACACTTCTGTCTCTATCTGCATACTACCGGTGTCTTCAAGCTGCCACCCTGGTGCTGGAGCTCAGAGGGAGTGAGTCTGAATAGGTGAGTCCATGTATGAATTCCCCAAAAGGAAGTGTTCCAGCAGCCTCCTCCACTGACTCAATCCATGCTGGTTTTTGCAGCCAGAAGTTGTGGGGACTTATCTTCCTGGCACTGGAATCCTGGGCTGGGGGGCCTGGTGTGAGTCCAGGACTCCTCACTCTGAGATATCCTTCCCGAATTTCTATCCATGTGGGTGTGGGTCCAGCCTATTCCGCATCTGTGCCCTCCTACTGGTCTGGATGGATGTGGTTTCCTCAATTCTGTAGTTGTCAGACTTCCATTCAACTCGATTTCTGATGTTCGTGAGTGATGTTTGTTCTATATTTTAGTTGTAATTTTGATGTGGTTGTGTGAAGAGGTGAGCCATTTCTACCTATGTCGCCACCTTGACTGGAAGTTTGGCCTCTGATTTGGAAAGTTGTTGTTTTTAATCCTCACACAAGGATATGGTTTGATTTTTAGAGGGAGGAAAGGAGGGAGGGAGAGGAGTGGGGGAGCAGAGAGAGAGAAAGAAAGAAACATCGATTGGTTACCTCCCCTATGCACCCTGACTGGGGATCGAACCTGAAATCTGGGTGTATGCCCTGACTGGGGAGCGAACCTGCAACCTTTTAGGTGTACACAGAACAATGCTACAATAAACTGAGTCACCTGACCAGGGCCTGAAAGGTTTTTAAAAAAAGATTTAATTTCTTTATTTTTAAAGAGGGGGGAAGGGAGAGACAGAGAGAGGGAGAGAAACAACAATTGGTTGCCTCTCATACAACTCCAAATGGGGAACTGGTTTGCAACCCAGGCATGTGCCCTGACTGGGAATCGACTGGCGACTTTTTGGTTTGTGGGACAACACCCAACCCACTGAGCTAGGTCAGTCAGGGCTAAAAGTTGTTGTTGTGTTGTTGTTTTTTTAAAGAAACTTTATTTTCTACCATCCTTATTTCCAATTCCTGTTTCAATGTCTGTTGAACAGTTTAGGACTGCTTGGTGGTTGTCCCTACCCATTCAGGGGCCTGAGCAGTGGGGGCTGCAGACCAGTCTTCAGTGGCAGGTTGAATGCCCCAGGCTTCAGTAAAAAACTGCTGAGTAGACATAGAGGGCACCAGAACTCCTTCATTGGTTAAGTAGCAATAAACTTTATTTTCATTTGCATTTAGACAAACTTCAAAAATTCTACATAAACTGTATTACCTAGATCCTTGGTCTATACTAGGTAATGAAAGGGCATTAACAGACTGCAAAAGACAAAGTTTCCTGTTTCCAGGAGCATCATTTTAATTTTACTAATGGCACATCTTATTAAGATTTTTGCTTTAATACCTATATTTTTTCAGTTTTTTCTTTTTAAGATTTTATCTGTATCTACTTTTAGAGAGAGGGGAAGGGAGGGAGGGAGAGAAACATCAATGTGTGAGAGAAAGGTTGGTCTCGCATGCCCCCAACAGGGGACCTGGCCCACAACCCAGGCCTGGAATTGAACTAGCGACCTTTTGATTTGCAGGCTGGCGCTCAGTCCACTGAGCCACACCGGGCCACATGTTGGGTTATCTCCCAAGTACAATTAATGTTAAAATCATAGACTCTCACAGGAATATAATAAGAATGAGAGTCTTTAAGTCTTTTGAAAGCTTTTAGGTAGCACACTGCTTTTACTACCACAAAGACTCAATAATCTGTGCAATGTATACTAGTATACAAGTATGACAGGGATAAAACGCTATCCTGTCTAGCGGGATACATTAAAGACTTTCAACATAGCAGTTATTTCTAACTACCATGAATAGGGAGGCTTTTGTTTTTAGTGCAGCCAATATTTGTCAAAACAGGATTAACACTAGGTAGCTGCAAATAACCTTGTACAGAATTTTAGATTAGAACTTAAGAGTGTAAAGTGACATAGAACTTTATGAATCTACAAGACACATATAGCTCTGGTCAGGTAGCTCAGTTGGTTAGAGCGTTGTCCTGATAAACCAAGGTTGCAAATTTGATCCCTGGTCAGGGCACATACAAGAGTCAACCACTGAATGCATAAATAAATGGAACAACAAATCGATGTCTCTCTCTCTTTCCTTTCCTCTCTCTAAAGTGAATTTTAAAAAATTCTAAAGAACTTAAAAAAAAGAA
This sequence comes from Mormoops blainvillei, assembly GCA_004026545.1. Lineage (NCBI taxonomy): Eukaryota > Metazoa > Chordata > Mammalia > Chiroptera > Mormoopidae > Mormoops > Mormoops blainvillei. The sequence goes on from PVJD01001178.1 coordinate 11,968, forward strand.
ATATATATAAAGGCAGTTTTAAATTTCATTTCTGGGACTCAAAAATAGTCAACTCTCACTTACCACATGTAGTTTCCACTATACATTGTTTTGGGGAAGCATTCTTAAACTTGGGCTACTATCACTAACACCAACCACTTGGAAAAAGTGAGGTTTTTCCCCAATTATTGTTACTTAATACAAATTAATACTAACATTAGCTTTCACTAATCTGTTGCTAAGGGAATCTTGCTGGAGGCAACCCAGACAAAAAATAATTCTTATACTATATCCCAAAGTAAATTTAATTGATGAATTATTTGCAGTTTTGGATGCAACCTTCATTAGCATGACAATGACTTAAGAGTTGACTGAAGATTTATTTTTAGTTAAGGATACTCAAGAATGAACCCTACCTAGACACCTCTACTATAGATGTTGGCAGTTGCCTACAAAATGTGTTTTTAGGAGATGTAAAATGTGAAACTTAAGACACAGATAATTTTTATTTGCATCACACCTTTTTCATTCAACAATAGATATTAATTACATCTCTCTCTGAGCATTTAGGTTATTTCCAAATTTGACTATTACCAACAATGCCTCAAATGAACATTGTTATCCATGCCTCCTTAGCACAAAATTGTTCTTCTAGGATGGATACCAAGAGTGGCATTGTTGGGTAATAGGGTATATTAAAAAATTTTATAGATATGGCCAATTGCTTTCCAAAGTGGCTGTTATCAGTTGGCCCTCCTACCAGCAGTGTTTGTTCCTGAAATTTTTTAAAAAACAAACAATTTTGGTTTTGATTACAAAACATTCACAAGAGAAAGGACTGAATGCCTTAAAATTATTTAAATGAGACTTTTCATATTCACATACTAAAAGGAGAGTCAGTAAAGATAAAATCCTGGTAGAAGAAGGACTAAATTCCTGAGGAAATGTCAGGGGAAGTTCAGAACATGAGAGAAAAAGATTAGTCCTAGGTAGAAGGAGTTCCTGTTCTAATAAGCTAGGACATTGTTTTGTTTTTTTGTTTTTTTTGCATATATGTATTAGAAAACAAGGTAGGAGGGTTGGGATAGGGGAAATTAAAGAATGTGAACAAATTTTAAAATAGGGTATAGTCCTGGCCAGGAAGCTCAGTTGCTTGGAGTGTCACACAGATAGGCCAATACTGTGGGTTTGATCACTGGTCAGGGCCCATACAAGAATCAACCACTGAATGCATAAATAAGTGGGACAACAAATCAATGTTTCTCTCTCTCTCTCTAAAAGTCAGTAAATAAAAATAAATAAATAAAATCAATACTAAAAAAATAGGTTATATAGGGAAACTAAGGAGGCATTGACTGGGACAGTGTTTCTCAAGGAGTGTTCAAGGAACACTAACTCCACATGATAACTAGAGAAAAAAGGGTTGTGTGGTAAAAAACTTGCAAATTCTGCATATTATATCCTGCTTTTAGAGAATTATAACATATACTATTAAAGGCTCAGAAAAAGACTTGAAGTAAATAAATGTGTTTAATCACCGTTTCCCAAACTTTCTCAACAATAGAACCTTTCTTTGTGTAATACCAATTAATATACTGTTGAACCAGTCTTCCATGAAGTATATTTTGAGAAACATTGGACTAATGAAAATTTGAAGAAATGGCCAAAAATGAGTGTCCAATTGTCTTCATAAAATTAATTTGAAAACAAAACCCAAAATACAGAGTACAAATTAACAAACATCTATGTACTCCTCAGAATTAAAAGTTAGGGTAAATTCTAATGCTTATTTTTCTATTATAGAAGTTATATATGTCATGATACAAATTTGGGAAGTAGAGGAAAAATAGGAAAAACCTACTCTGTCATCTGCCACCTTAGTAACACCACTGTTAATGTTCTGAGGCAGTTACTTTAATCTTTATTTCTGTTAGGGCTTTTAAATGTTTACATCATTACAATAATATAGCATATATAATTTTGCGTTATGTTAAATATTTACATTGCATTATAAGCACTGTTGTATATTTCCAATGCTCTCATTTTTAATGGTGAAATAGTCCAATATTTAACTATTCCCCTTGGTTTTAGAATTTAAGTTGTTTACAACTTTTTCTCTTTTAGCTTTCATATGTAATATTGCAATAAGCACAATGGAACGTAAAACTTTTTATAGTTATTTTCTTAGGAATTATTTGCCAAGTAGAATAATAATGTTTCAAAGGCAATGTACATTTTAAAGCGCTTTTGAAAAAACACTGCCAACTTGCCTGGGGTGAAGTGGGGTGGGGGAAGGGATTGCATCACCAACAGCGTATTAAAGTGACAACCCCATTTCCCCCAATTTAATTCAGGTTTCGTTAGCACTAGTCAATTTTTCCAGCTGATGGAGATTTACAAAAATCCTAATCTGTCATTTATTGAATTATCTATCCTCACTGATTTTGCAACATATTGCAGATCTTCTACATATGCTATATATTTCTTCATCTCGGCAGCAGATAACATTTTTTTCATAAAAGTAGGCTAAGGACAGAGTCCAAAGGAGGACTGTAGCGACCATGTTGAAATGTATCAGTTTATCAATATTCTTTGGATATTGTTCAGGGAGCTCTAAAATCAGCTTTATCAACACTTTGATTACGACTAATCAGAGTACTGAAGTCACCTAGCTCTAGTATCTCAACCTTTCTTCCATCTTATCCAGAGGATTTAATAGAAAATTTTGTCAAATGTGGTTTTGAGGAATGATTTACTTTATTTTTGGAATTTCCTTCATGGTTCTCAGTAACTTTTGAGGACAGGTTATATCTTACACATTTTTCTATATTGGAGTCTAGCGCAGAACTTGATTGGTATGTAGTATAAGTTCTCAATAAGGGTTTGAATGACATGCTTAATTTGGCATGAATGTAATGAACTTCTGTTGTCTCACCAGAGAACACCATTCTCCAAGGCATCAATGACATACACTTACTTTCATTTAGAGGTGGCAAAGTGTGTAACGAATGGAAAGAGCACGTTTTGTAACTGGAAGTTCTGAGTTGAAGTCCTGCCTCTGAAATTTACAGCTGGTAATTTTGTGTAACTCTAGGTTTTAGTCGTTTCGTCTACAAAATGATGATAACCCATCTTCTTTACTTATCTCATAGGTTCTTAGAAGGATCAACATTTTTTTCCTAAAGGGAAATTTGATCATGTCATTACTTGACTTTTCAAAACCCTGTAATAACTTTCTATTGCCCTCAAGAAAAAGTCTAATCCTTTAACAAATCTTGTAAGGATTTCTGTGATATGGTTGGTCCCCGATCAGTTCTGCATGATCACTAACCAATAATATAATCTTTCTCCTCAGGACATTTTGTATAAGCTGTTTGTTTTGGCTGCAATGCTCTTTCCTACACTCTCATATGTTGACTACTACTAGCCACGATATTACTAAGAGCAATAGCTGCAACCTACTGAATTCTTACTAAGCAGGGGACACTTTATATATACTTGTTTATACTTTATGAAGTAGGTACTATTCTTACCTGTTTTAGAGATATGGCACAGAAGATAAGCAATTTACCCAGAGTAACACAGCTATTAAGTATAGGCACTGGGTTACTCTGATCTGTCTGGACTGAAAGCAGTTCTCAACTCTTGCTACTAAGGTATCAACTTTCTCCACAAAGTATAACATCCGTAAGATCCTCTAACAGCCAATATGATAAGGTTAGCACCTAAGACACTGGTTTATAACGACCTTTCTGTCTTCCCAACCAGAGGATAAACAACCCATTTGAACTCAGGCAAGACTACATATTGTTTACTTTTACTTCCCCAGCTTAATAAATATTTATTAAATAAATATGGGAAAATGTTTTAAAACAAAAACATAATATAATGTTATTATTTTCAAATTTAGCTAAGGAACATCACCAGGCTTACCAGTTTGTGGTTTATGGAATGAACTTTCCCCCCTTTTGGCAGTGTGGCACACTTGTTTATATCCGTTCTTCTGCGAGCTCTTCTGTTTGCCACAATTCCTTAAATACTACCAACAAATATCCCTCCCACCCCTTAATAACTGCCATACTGCTTTTTAAGAAAATCTTTTACAGGGTACAAAAACTGTTAAAATTACTTATCCCTTCATAGCGATTCTTTAACGTTCCTGAAAACTTTTTTTTTTTAATATAGCAGAACGTCAGAGATCTCTGACGGGGAAAAGTATCTTTTAAAAGTGAATTTCAGGCCCTGGCCAGGTAGCTTAGTTGGTTAGAGTCTTCCAAGGTTATGGGTTCAGCCTCTAGTCAGGGCCATACAAGAATTAACCAATGAATGCATAAATAAGTAGAATAGATGTTTCTCTCTCTCCCTCTCTAAAAATCAATAACATAAAAAAAAAATCAAATCAAGGCTAGGCTAGGCTGAGAAAAGCATCCTCATACATTTATAAACGAAATCTTCCGGTGTTGCCTAGGCAGCGTTGTCGCCAGGTGGCATCTTATTTTTCACCTCTTATTGAAGCCTTTCAGTAACATAAATTAAGAGAAAATACGTGCTGCACTAAGCAGGGGATTTGTCTAAAATTCCCCCCCCTCACTTTTTAATAAACGCCCAAAACTTAATCAGTCCTGTAGTTGTCGTTACCTTCAAGGGGAAGGGAAAAAAGCAGAGTGATGAAAATAGAGGAAGTGTGGCAAACAGGAGGAAACGTCTTCATCTAAGAGAAGGGGCTTGGGTTCCGTCCCCAGGTGCAGCCTCTCAAAATGACCGTTTGCATTCTGTTAATTTTGTCCTTTCCATCAAAAATAACATTGTTAGCTTTACAAGTAACAGATTATACCAAAAAACAAGGTATTCGTCTCGTGAGAACTTCACCACTCGGATCAGCGTCGGGTAAGGCCACCACTGACCCGCCGCACTACCGCTGTTTGCTCGCGGATGCCCCGCGGGCGGGACGCCAGGCCAGGCTTCCCCTCGCGCTCCCGCTACCCACAAGCCCCCGCGCCTCGGCGCGCATGCGCAGCGCCTACGGCCGTCTCAGGAAGAGGAAAATGGAATAAACAACTCGGAGCAAGCACAGTGCAAGACAGCGAGTGGAGGCAGAATTTAAAAATAAACCGGACCTTCCGCCTTCTTCACCTACTCGCGGCTGCCGCTTTCCCTGCCCTAGCCCGCGCCTTCGAAGTCCCTGTCTGGGCCCACGCGCCCACCCCGTCGTCCCGCGCGGCCCCTTTAAGAAAAGAGAACGAGAGAGTGAGTGAGAATCCCAACTCTCCCCCTCCCCTCCGCGCCTTCCTACCCCGTCCTCCCTCTCCCCTCCCCTCCCCCCTCTCCCCAGGCGGCTCGGGCTCCCTCAGCGGGACAGACCCACCCGCCCAGGTTTTTATCCGGCACCGGCAGCGTCCTCCTTCCCTCCCCAGTCTATGGTGGCGGCGGCGGCGGCGGCGGTGGCGGCGACTCCTCGGGTAGCAGCGGAAGACGGGGCTGCGGCGTTGCCATGAACAGTGGCGGCGGCCTCCCGCCCCCCTCAGCCGCCGCCTCCTCTTCCTCCTCCTCTTCGCTGGCGGCGGCAGTGGCGGTGGTGGCCCCGCCGGGGGTCGGAGGTGTCCCCGGAGGTGCGGCGGCGGGAGTAAAGCTGAAGTACTGCCGCTACTACGCTAAGGATAAGACTTGTTTCTACGGGGAGGAGTGTCAGTTCCTGCATGAGGACCCGGCCGCCGGAGCGGCCCCGGGCCTCGGCCTCCATAGCAACAGCGTCCCCCTAGCTCTGGCAGGCGTGCCGGTGGCCGGCTTTCCGCCCGGAGCGGTCCCCGGTGGGGGTGCCGGGCCGCCCCCGGGGCCCAAGAAGCCGGACCTGGCGGCCCCCGGGGCAGGAGCCGCAGCTGGCGGAGGAGGCAGCAGCGGGGTACTCGATGGACCGCGGCTGGCAAGTGAGTACGGTCCAGGCTGGGAGGGCGGCCTCGGGGTGGCGGCGAACGGAAGGCCTAAGGCCGAAGGGGGCCGGAGGGGTCGGATGAGGCCCTGCAGCCGAGCCTGGCCTGCGGTTTCTCCCTCTCGCCTCCCTAGGTGGTCTGAGACGCCTAGGCCAAGCCTTAATCCTCTTTCCTTCTTGCTTTCCCTCCTCAGGGCCTTGGGAGAGCCGGGGAGTGAGGGGAGGCTGGGTTCCCGGGAACGTGGGTGGGTGGACTAGGGTGGTGTGAGTGGGGGCGGGGAGGAAGGGGGATGGGTTGTGCTGTGCGGTGTGTGAGAAAGGGGGTGTCGTTTCCGGGGGGTGTGGAAAGGGGCTGGGTTTGCAGGCACATGTGTTTTGCGTGCCCGTGTGGAGTGGTGTCTGCCGAGTGTTGAGGTTCCCTAGTGGATGTGTGTGGGTAGGGGGGCGGGAGGTGAGGGGCGGGCCTAAGGCTTTCTGGAGTAGGTTGAAAGAACGGAAAAGTTTGTCTAAGGCATATGGGAGAAAAGTTTTCCAGGCAGGAAATGCTTTCGAAGGATTAGGAGTGAACGAACAGCAGCTTTTATAGTGTGCTTAGGTTTAGTCGGGAGTTTAGAGTAGGAGTTTCACAGGATATGTATTTTTAACGTTTTCTTCAAAGCTGGAATAAGTTTGTTGGGTGTCAGTAGGGGGATCATGTCTTTTACAACTTTGTGTCCAGCAAACTGTCAGCATGGAGCCATGAAAGCCTGTCAGGTGTAGGGAACATTTGTGTGCGTGCAACTTAGCACTTGAGTTCAGAAATTTTAGGACTGTCTGTATTTTTTACAATCATTTGTTATTTTCTTTTTTTTAAAAAAAGGATTTTAATTATTTTTAGAGAGGGAGAAAGAGAGAGAGAGAGAAACAGCAGTGTGTTTGCTTCTCAAGCGCCCCCTACTGGGGACCAGCCCGCAACCTAGGCTTGTGCCCTCACTGGGAATTGAACCGGCGACCCTTTGGTTCACAGGCTGGTGTTCAGTCCACTGAGCCACACCAGCCAGGGTTATTTTCTATTAACTTACAACTTTTTAGTTATTTGTGAGTAGAGTTTACAGTTATAGTAAGTGTTTAAAGTGTGATCTATTTTATAGACTGTTGCCCTTAAGGAAAAAGGAGAACAGGTATCAGATTTTCCTATTTTTGTTTCTGAATAAATTGAGCATTTCTAAACCAGATGGGAAAGTCCTGTATTTTTGGGACTTCTAAACAGTTTTGGGTCTTTAAATAGTTTGATAGGTTAACTTGGATGTCAGAACATTTTTGTCCTTTTTAAAAAAAAATTGCAAATGAACTTGATGTTGTAGCATTTATTTGCTCTATAAGGATTATTAAGTGTTTTCTGAGAGATTTGTGTGTGTGTGTGTGTGTGTGTTTTAAAGATTATCTTTCTTTTGCTGGGATGGATTTGGCTTTAATGCAGATATAGTTGGTGAGGTTGATATGTTAAGAAGATTAATTTGTAACTTAAAATGTTTTGTTAGAAATAATTGCTTTATTGGTGGAATTTTATCACTTTTGAGAAGCAGCTTTGCATTTTCAAAATAAACTTGCTGGATGTGAGTTGTGGCTCAAATTAATTGAGTTGTGTTTAATTAGTAAACAATGAAACTGAACAGGAGATTTGTTACAGAAAGGCATTTTCAAAAATGCTGGTATTTGATTTAATCCGATTTTTCTAGGATTTTCTAACATATAGAAGTAATAGATTTGAGACAGGAAAGATAGCTAGGTGAAGATGGGAGATGGAGGAAAAATAGTAGCTATGGCTCAGAGGTGGGAATCATTTAGTATCTCAAAGAAAGGAATGTAATTGCCTTGGCTATAGGGTCTTGAGAGGACAGGCAATTAATGCTAAGAAGGCATTTTAAAAGCAATATTTAGTCATGTAACAGTTATTTGATTAAATAGCTGAGTTAAGGATTTGGATTGGGCGGGCTTGCTTTAACTTGACTAGGTGAAGCCTTGGGCCCCTCTTCTCTGCTGTGCATTTTTTGGGTGACTCTCAGTAGTACCTAGGTTTTGACTCTTTATGGAAGAGATAAAATTGCTTCATACCAGTGAACGACAAGTTACTGAGGAATCAAGGAAGAGGATTGTGTTGGTGATTTAATGGCTGCTTTGAATTTTTGCTATTAATTAATTGTTTTTCAGTCTACTTTCTACCTTTAATATATTCTCATACTATCTTTTGAGACAGGCTTAATTTGTTTTATAACTGTATGAGGTAGTAGGAGGAAGGTCCAAGGTGGCAGCATAGGAGGATTTTGAGCTCAACTCCCTCCCATGACACACACCGAATATACATCTATACATAGAACAGATTTTTCCTGAGACACAACTGAGGGCTAATTGAACAGTTTCTATAGCTTCCGCCACCAAATGAGAGATAGACAGACAGACAGACAGACAGATAGATGATTGATAGATACATAGATATTGAGATCGCATAGAGAAGATGGGGGAAGAACAAGAGCTCTCTGGGATTCGAGGGAACTTTCCAGGATTAGAGAAACCAGTGAGTGCCATTGTTTACATTCTCCCTCCACCTGGTTAGTGCAAGCAGGAGTTCTGTCCAGGTGCATTGACTGACCTGCAAGGCTGCAGTAGTGCCTTCTTGGCCACTCTTGGAGCTAGCTCCACCAGGAACAACAGGGTGCTGTAGAGTGTGTACATAGGGCCCTCCCACTTGGAGCTTGATCCAGTGGATCAAACAGGATACTGCAGTGTGTGTACCAGGCTGCCTCATCCAGATCAGCAAGTTGCTGAAGTGTGGGGACACTAGTCTGCTGTGCCCAGACCCCGTTTTGGCCATGGATAGCCAGAACAACAGGGAGGCTCTACCACATGTGTACACACACCAGGATGCCCTGCCCTGACCTGCTTCTTCTGGTCAGGTGTTAATTGTGCCTGCCCCTGCTCCAACCAGCCTGCTAAAACCACCTGGCACGCAGAGGCCGCTTCTGTACAAGAGATTTTTTTCAAGATTTGGAGAAATAGTTATTTCGTCTAATTCATAGGAACAAATACAGAAAGTCAAACAAAATGAGAAGACAGAGGAATATACTCCAAGTGAAGGAACAAGAAAATACCCCTAATGAAATGCAGGTAAGTAATTTGTGTGATAAAGAAACAGTTATAAGTATGCTCACCAAACTTCAGTGTAGAATAGAAAAACTCAAGAATTCAACAAGGAAGGAAACAGACCTCTATTTCCAGGAAGCACAGTTCCAAACAAGATGAACCCAAAGAGTCCCACATGAAGATATATTGTAATTAAAATGGCAAAAGTTAAGGAATTAGAGATAATCTTGAAGGAAAACAAGTCACTTACAAAGGAACTCACTCCTTCCTAAACCTCCCATAAGGCTAATAGCTGATTTCTCACCAGAAACTGTATAGACCAGAAATGAGTGGCAGGACATATTTAAAGTGCTGAAAGAAAGGAACCTACCATCGAGAGTACTCTACCCAGCAAGGTTTTCATTCAGAATAAAAGGAAAGATAAAGAGTTTCTCAGACAAACGAAAACTAAAGGAGTCCATTATCACTGAACTGGCTTTACAAGAAGTTAGAGTGTCTTCTTTAAGCAGAAAAGAAAAGACCATAGCCAGAAATAAGAAAATCATGAAAGAAAAAAAAAATCTCACAGGTCTTTCACACTGAATTAGCTACTGAGATTAAGTTAACCATAACAACAATAGTTAGTTAATTGCTTAAATAAAGGATACACAAACCAAAAGAGCTAAAATATGATGTCAAAGACAAAGTGTGGAGGGGGAAATAAAAGTGTAGTGCTTTTAGAATGTGTTTGAATGCCTATTACCTTAAAATAGACTGCCATAGCTGTAGATGGAAATATGTGAACTTCATGATAACCACAAACTAAAAACTTACCAAAAAAACACAAAAAAATAAAGAGAAAGGAACCCAGACAAAACGCTAAAGAAAAAACAAGCAAACTAAAGGAAAGAAGAAAGGAACAGAGAAGTACAAACAACCAAAAAGCAATTACCAAAGTGGCAATAAGTACATACCTATTAATAATTACTTTAAATGTCAGTGGACTAAATGCTCCAATCAAAAGACATGGTGACTAAATGGAGAAAAAAATTAGACCCATCTATTTGCTCCCTACAAGAGACTTATTTCAGATGGAAACACACACAGAAAGTGAAGGGATGGAAAAAATATTCCATGCAGATTGAAATGAAAAGAAAGCTAGGGTGGCAAAACTTATAAAAGACCCTCCCTGATTTCAAACTATATTACAAAGTTATAATAATCAAAGCAGCATGGTATACTGGCACAAAAACAGACGTATAGATCATTGGAACAGAATAGAGAGTCCAGAAGTAAACCTTGCTTATATGGTCAATCAATCTATGATAAAGGAAGCAAAATTATAAAGTGGAGAAATGACAGTCTCTTCAACTAATGGTGCTAGGAAAACTGGCAGAGATACTGTGCCGGCAAAAGTGGAAGTAGACCCTCTCTTATACCATATACAAAAAGAAACTCAAAATGGATTAAATAGTTAAATGTAAGAGCTGAAATTCCTGGAAGAAAAGAGGCACTAAACTCCTTGACATCAATTTTCACAGTATCTTTGGATAAGTCTTCTCAAGCAAAGGAATCAAAAGCAAAACTAAACAAATGGGACTACATCAAACTAAAAAGCTTCTGCACAGTGAAAGAAACCATCAACAAGGCAAGAAGACAACCTCCTGAATGGGAGAATATATTTGCAAATAATATATCCAATAAGGGTTATTAGCCAAATTATATGAAAAAACTCATTCAACTCAACATCAGAAAATACAAACAAACCAATTATAAAATGGGCAGAGGACATGAATAGACATTTCCTCAAAGAAAACACAGAGATGGCGAACAGATACAAAAAGATACTCAACATCTCTAATCATCATGGAACTGCAAATGAAAGCTACAGTGGGTTATCACCTCATACCTGTTAGAATGGCTGTCATCAAAAAGACAGAAGAAGTGTGTTGGCAAGGATGTATCCTGTTAATGAGAATGTAAAATGGTGCAGCCATTACAGAAAACAATATGGAGGTTTTTCAAAAAATTAAAAATAGAATTGCCGTACAACCCAGAAATTCCACTTATGAGTAATATCTGAAGGAAACGAAAACACTAATTCAAAAAGATCTATGTACCCCTGTGTGCATTGCAGCATTATTTACAATAGCCAAGATATAGAAGCAACCTAGGTGTCTATCGATAGGTGAATGGATAAAGAATAAGTACTACATACATACTACTCAGCATATTATTCAGCAATAAAAAAGAAGGGAATCTTGCCATCTGTGACAACATGTATGAACCTAGAGGGTATTCTGAGTGAAATGTTAGGAAGACAAATACTGTATATTTCACTTATATGTGGAATCTAGAAAAACAAAACAAGTGAACAAACAAAACTAGACAAAAACAGACTCATACAAACAGAAAACAATCTAATGGGTTCCCAGAGGGGAGAGGGGTTGAATGGATGAAAAAGGTGAAGGGAAGTAAGATGAACAAATATATAGACAAGAAAAAAAAATTGCCTTTCAAAAAAAAAGGTATGAGGCAATTAAAATAGTCTAAGAGATATTGTTGTTAGAATAGTTGCTTACCTGATCATGTAGCATGAGACAATTTTATTTTGCTTTTATTTTTCCTTTGCTCCTCTTTATAAGATTGAACAGTATTTCTGTAGCTGAGAGTTCATAAACTGATCTATTCTGATTAGCTGGATCTGCCTGCAGAAATAGTTTGGGAATCTTCTGTGTGTGTATTTGTGTTTTTAAAGTTTTTATTTGAAGTACGTGTAGCTTGGGGAAAGCATACAAATCTTAAGTTCTTGTAATTTTCACAAGATGAACATATAACTAGTATTCAGATTTAAAAAAATAGGACATAACTAGTACCCTCATAAATCCTGCTCTTGCCCCATCCCAGTCACTACCCTTTCCCAAAGGTAACTACTGATTTCTAACACAACAGATTCAGTTTTTAATTTTTTGTCCTTTTTAAAAGCTTTATAGGAATGCAGTCATATAGTTGTGCTCTTTTTGTGGGCTTTTTCTTTTCAGTGTATTTGTGAGACTCACGTTATATAGGAATAACCTGTGTAGTCTCATTCCTATATAGTGTTATGTTATATGACTCTACCACATTTTATTTTCTCATTTTGTTGTTGTTGGGCAGTGGAATGTTTCCAGTTTTTGTCTGTTAAGAACACTTGTTTTCAACTCTCTTGGACATGTTTTTTGGTGAACAAATCTGTGCATTTCTGTTGGATCACCTAGGAGGCGAATTGCTAGATATATACAGGGTGTACCAACTATGCATATGTTCACCTTTAATAGATGCTGTCAAACAGTTTTCTGAAGTGATTATTCCATGTTTACATTCCCTCCAGCAGTGTATGAGAGTTCCAGTTGCTCCATGTTCTCCCCAGCACTTGGTATTGGTCATGTTATAATTTTAACCATCTTGGTGGCTAAAATTTATTGTATAATTTTGTGTTTTTAATTTGCATGCGTGTGGATTGTAGTTTACTTAGTTGACAGCATATAAAAAATCAGAGATACAGAATTTTGGCTACCTTTGAAAGGCAACTCTTAACTTGTATTTGAGTAAGGCCTGTTGATGGGGCAAGACTTGATATTGCCCTACTTCCTTACCAGATGACTGTTAGATGCTTGGCTTCTCTAAGCATTTGAGTTTTTGACCCTTGCTTTAGCACATCACATTTGCAGAATTGTTTTGTGTTTCAGATCCTGTTAAAACTTAAGAGGTAAATGCAAGAGGAAATTTTATCCTTATTTTTCAAGCATTGGGAAACTGAAGCACAAAGGCTTTTTCTTAGTACATTTAGTTACAATGATTCAGTCTTGTAAAGGAATCATTTGTTGCTCACTTTTTTATGTATACAGAGCATATGTTCTTTCTGTAGCTTATCTGTTGACCTGGCAGTGTCCTGTCATTCAAAATTGTTGTTGGGGAAATAATAGTTTTTTTTTGTTGTTGTTTGTTTTTTTTTAAAGCATTTATACTTGCTTTTGTTGGTGTAGCTTGGTTGGAGCATCATCCCATACACCTAAAGTTTGGGGTTTTGATTCCCGGTCAGGGCACATACCTAGGTTTCAGGTTTAATTCCCTGTCAGGGTGGGTATGGGAGGCAACTAGTTGATGTTTTTCTGCATCGATGTTTCTCTCTTTCTCTCAAGTTGATAAACATTAACAAAACTTTAGAAAAGCATTTACTTTAAGTTTTTGACATTTCATATTTTTTTGGACTTGGGATTTTTTAAGGCTTAAATGTGGATTTATTTGGGTTTACTTGAATTACTGATTCTTATTTTAATGATGTAATTATATTTCCAGCTAGCTAAAATTTTAATCTTTAGGATGTTCAATTTTTAACAGTTGAAGTATTTATTTTACCACTATTTGTATTTTATGTACCTTACTTTATTTGAGACTCAGTAGATTTGTTTATCAAAATAAGCCTAGTTTTCATTTCTACTAACTTAGTTAGTAGTTGAAGCTTTGGTATAAGACGTATCTAAGATGGAATCCTGGTTTTTGCTAGCTTTGACACCTTGGGCAAAATTTTACTCTATTTTTCTCATCTTAAAAATGGAGGTTATAATAGCACCTACTTGCTAGGACTGCATGTGACACAATCAGTGCATTGCCTGGCTCAGTGAGGTATCAGTCTTAGTTGCTGCTGTTATTGAATATTACTAATAGTAAGTCTGTAATTAACCTATACATTTCACCCCCCACCCCCAACTCTTTGAAAGTATTCAGTTGACCTTCCTGATCCACAGATTCCACATCTGCAGATATAACCAACTGCGGATGGAAAATATTTGCAAAACCAATGTTATGTTGTTGCCGATGCACTCTGTAGTTAGGCCTTTGATGGTTGTGTCTGTAGTGAATGTGTATAGACTATTTTTCTTGTCGTTATTACTCAAACAGTATAGTATAACAACTATTTATGCAGCATTTGCATTATATTAAGTAATGTAAGTCATCTAAAGGTGATTCAAAGTATATAGGAGGATGTGTGCATAGGTTATGTATATTTGATATAAGCGACTCAGACATTCTCAGATTTTGGTATCCACAGGGGTCCGGGAACCAGTCACTCATGATACTGAAGGACAAATATACTTTAAAGACTAGTAAAATAGCTACAGCTTATTGAACTGTGCTAGTCTGTCCAACCATAGGAAGAGAGCAGTGGATAACCTGAAGTTCATATACTAACTTTGGAATGTATAGTGTGTATTTTAAAACTGCATTTTTTTAAGCCAGGATTATACTTTTCTTTCCATAAATTTGTATCAGCTGACAGGAAAGTGAGTACTGGAATTTGCCATTAGGATAGCTGATATAGGTTTAAACATTTTATTGGACAATACACAAAGACTTCATAATATTACTCATTTCACTCATTAAATTTTGTGCTTGCAAGGGGGCAAGCTTCAATCTGGGTGATGGGAATGCAACACTGAATGAAACAGAATTCTGCCTTAGTGTAGTTTACCATCTAGTGGGGAACACAAACATATGTATAAGTTAATATTAGGTCTTGATAAGTTTTATGAGGAAAACTCAGAGGTTTATTAGAAATACTCAAAGAGGGATTACTAATATATAAGTTTATGTAAGATTCATTTAACAAGTAAAACAATTCTTTACACGAAAATTCATTTAAAATGATCCTGTAAGAAAAACGATTGTCCAAGTAAAACAAATATCTTCCTAATTTTGACCTTTTGTAGATTTAAAAAAAATTAACTTCCTATTTTGAGACAATTTAGAGTTCCATGCAGTTGTAAAACATAATAAAAAGAGATCTTGTCCCCATTACGCAGTTTCTCCCAGTGGTAACATCTTCAATAGCTATAATACAGTGTTACAATCAGCATTGATTAATATAATCCACTTCAGATTTCCCTAGTTTATTTGCACTTGTGTGTGTACATGTGTGTAAATATGGTTCTATGGAGTTTTAACATATGTATGTTTGTGTACCTGCCAACACAGTCAAGGATAGTTCTGTCAGTCTCAAATTGCCCTTTTGTGACTTGCCTTTCTGTCACTGGCAGTGTGCTCCCCATTTCTATAATTTTGTCTTTTGTCTTTTTAGCATATAACCTTTTGGGATTAGCTTTTTATTGACACATAATTGACATACAGTATCCTATGTCAGGTGTACATCATAATGATTTAACATTTATATATGTTATAATACTCCTCTTCCATAAAAAGCTCCCTTTTTGAGGTCTCTTTGGCATCTCTCTTGCTTTTTCTTTAAAAACAAAAAAGTCTATTGCTCCTCTTTTTGTAAGCTAGTTTTAAATTATTTTTAACATTAAAAATTCTTGCTTCAGGAAAAACAGGAGCAATATCTTGTTTTGTTTTGCAATTAGAAATGTTAAAAAATTAAATAGCACAAAAGGGTACACAGTAAGAAGTAGTCTTCCTCCTTCCTTATCCCCTATTCCTCTCCAAAAGACAGTCACTCATTCCAATTTATTACGCACCTCTTCAGAAATATTCTTTGCCTATACAATTTTTATATGTTAATATTTCCCTATTCCTTGCACATATTTAGACACATATACGTATGTGCACACGTGGGGAGGCCTAATGAGCTTTGAAGTTTCTCACCAAATTGCATATCTTATAGTTTGTTCCACATCCACACATAGAAATCTCTCCTCTTTTTTTTTTAATCTTCACCTGAGGATACTTTTTAAAAAAATTAATTTGCGAGAGAGAGGAAGGGAGAAAGAGAGAGAAAAACATAGATGTGAGGGAGAAACAGCGATCAATTGCATATGCCCTGACCAGGGATTGAACCTGCTACCCTTGGTGTGCCCTGACCGGGGATCAGACCTTTTGGTGTATAGGACAACATTCCAACCAACTAGCCACCTGACCAGGACTATCCTACTCTTTTTAATGGCTGCATAGTATTCCACTGTATGTTCATATTATTCTTTTTATTGGCATTTAGATTGTTTATGTTTTTTTACAAATGATGGCACTAAACTGTTATAGCTACCTGTATTATGTGTATTTGTACACAAATTGTATAAAATATGATACTTATGTTAAGGAGCATACAGACTTTTCAGTAATGTGGTTCAAATTTTGTGTATTAAAAAATTATGTAGATAAATACCATGTAATCTCACTTGCATGTAGAATCTAAAAAAAAGACCATGAACTGGTAGATACAGACAACAGATTGGTGGTTGCCAGAGGCTGGCTGGGGGTGGGGGGAGCGGGTGAAGGGTAGGCGAAATGGGTGAAGGTGGTCAAAAGGCACAAACTTCCAGTTAGAAGTTAAATAAATCCTGGATGTTATAAGGAACCAAAACATGGGTATAGTTAACAATACTACATTGTATTTTTTAAAAGTGTCTTCTAAGAGAGTAGTTCTTAAAAGTTATCATTATAAGAAAAAAAATTGTAACTGTGTGGTGATGGATGTTAGTTAAACTCACTGTAGCAATCATTTTGCAATATATACATATAACATGTCATACACCTAAAACTAATACAATGTTTTATGCTAATTATATTTCAATAAAAACTATGTATGTAATATACCATTAGCTGAAAATAAGATATTTGAAATTCTCATTCATATCAAGTCTGCCCTAGCAAGACTTTTCCTTCAATGGCTCACATATCTGGAGATAGTTATGTAAATTATCAAGGCAGCTTTGAAAATAAAAATTTTAGCAAGGTCCTCTAATATATATTATAAAAAGATTTAATGTATACTAATAATGTGTTGAAAACATTTAGATTATCACAAGCTTTCAACTTAGCGTAATTTGGGCTAAAAGTAGAGATTCATTCATTTACTTAACATTTATTGAAGTTACTCAGTGACAGGTAATACTTTTTAGATTCTTAGTATACATTAGCTCCAATAATTTTAAAGTATGATAAAAGATCACTAGTGGTATTAAAAAAAATCCCAGTTTTCAATAAATCATGGGTTTAGGTGATCTGAAACTAATTTGCACAAGGAATAAGCTGGTTTTTTTAAGAAACAAATTTTCTCTCTCCATTATGAAATTCCAGGTTACTTTACTGAGAAAACAAGAACAGTAGAAGACTTCTCAAAACATTTCTTGCTTTATTGACAACTTTTGATTATATAGGAAAAGCAGTTATCTTGGCACTTACCCCAAATTAAAACTGCCTTTCGTTGGAAGACATTTTTCAGTAATCAGTCACGTGAACAGTTCTAAATACTAAATAACTTTAGCAGAGAGCCCATTTATTTAGTTATTTATAGTCAGCTTTGTAGCCAATTCATCTTGGAAGGCCTGTAGTATTGTAGCACTCCTCTAATCAGGTGTTTACCAGAATCTTGCTGCACTGCAGTCCTTTCAGATTAAGGAGACTAAGTAATAATGTATATTTTAAAATTTTTTTAAGTCAAAACTGTTTACTCTATATACCCTAGTGTGGAACAGTAGACTTTCAGCTGAGTACTTGTTAAACCTCTTGATCTGTATGAAATGGCTGTTTTAGGATTGTTTTCCCCCTAGGTCTTGCTATGGACATTGCTGTGGCTATTAATGGTGCAAAGGTATGACAGCTTCCATGAGGGCCAGTTTGCCAGATAGATCTTGCAGATTTTAAAACAGTGTCAGCTTACCTCTCTGGAGGTCTTATATTTTATGCAGAAGGCTTACTCTTTAGCAAGTGGCATGGTGTGTGTATTCTCTGGGCACTGACTAGAGAGAGCTTAATTACTGAACATTTAGTGAACAACTGTGTGCCAGATATACAGGTATTGCGGGAAAACAAAAGATGTATGGTCCTGGCAACTTATGAATTCATAGCCTAGGAAAGGATTTTGAAATGTGTAAATTTTGCATAGTGTGATATGCTCAACATAAAATGCATAAGAAACTCTACTCAGGGATATTACTCTACTCAGGGATATTTTGAAAGGTTCTTGAAGAGGTCATATTTGAACTATTTTTTGAAAGATGGCTGAAACATACTCAGTAGTAAAGAAAAAATCCTAGGCAGATGAGAATAAGGACACGAAGGTTTTGAGAGGGAGTACTGAACCATGATTTTGATGTGATAAAGAATAGGCTACATATCATGGAGTGTGATATGGGATGATAGATTGCCCACGTTGCGAATACCCTTCTAGGCTGTGGTAAGTGAACTGGTAAGATTTCTGTCTTAAAAAGGTAAGAGTGACTTCTAAGGATGGAGATAGGGAAACCATTTGGAGTAGTTTTCTAATAGTTGGAAGGGAGAAGTACAAGCACCTGATTTGGTCAAGTGGAAATGAAACATAGGGGGCACATTCGAGAGAGATTTGGCGAAGCAGCTACTTGAGGACTGAGTAGGTGAGGTAGAGAAAGGAGCAAAGGATAAATGAAATTTTACCCTAAAAGCACTTGACACATATCCAGTTGGAGACATTTAATAGTAGGCAGTTTTAGTGGTTAGCCTGGAGTTTAGGAATGACTGAGAGGAATATAGTGTATTTGGTTTTGGAGCCATTGAAGTAAGATTGTTCTGGCTTTAGAACTCTGGCACTCCCACCAAAATGGGCAATAATAATGTATATCTTAAAGGACTGTTGAGATTGGGTGTATAAAATTCATCCATCCATCCAGCCACCTGTCTTTCTACCTATCTGTCTGTCTGTCTAAACAAGGAATGAATGTTTGAAAGCAAAGGAGTGAGAGCTCAAGAGGGAAAAGATTGGTCTGGTAGGTCACTGAAAAGCAAAGAATTTCAACCACATTGTCAGCTCTTTGTGGAATTATCTCAGTTAGGTTGTGGTTTAATATTATATTTTCTACTTCTGTTAAGAATGAATATGAAAAGTGTTTTAAGAAGTCTTAACAGGATTGAAGATGCATGATGTTCAGTGCTCTATCCATAAAAAGAATTCTTGTAGTAATAGAGTTTAGTACTAAGAAATGTTTTGTCCTAAAAAAAATTACTTGTTATTTTTCTGTGTATTTTTTAATGTACATTTTTTCTTTTTAATCTTTGAGATACTTTTCCTAGGCTGTTTTTGGTTTAATTCATTAAAAAAAAAAAGAAGATTTTATTTATTTACTTTTAGAGAGGAAGGGAGGGAGAAAGAGAGGGAGAGAAACATCAGTGTGTGATTGCCTCTCATATGCTCCCTACTGGGGACCTGGCCTGCAACCCAGGCATGTGCCCTGACTGGGAATTGAACCAGCAACCCTTTGGTTCACATGACGGCACTCAATCACTGAGGCACACCAGTCAGGGCTAATTCATTTTACCTTTTCTTTGTCTCTTTTTTGTTTTTGGCTTAAAGAACAGAAATCTCTTGTTTTACAATTCTAGAACATGGAAGGCTGAGGTCAAGGTGTTGAGTGTATTGCTTTCTTTTTTTCTAATCCTCTCCTGAGGATACATTTATTGATTTTAGAGAGAGAGGAAAGGGGTGAGGAGAGAGAGAGAGAAATATCCATCGGTTACCGCCATTATGTGCCCCGACTGGGGACCGAACCCGAACCTGCAACCTAGGCGTGTGCCCTGACCAGGACTTGAACCTACGACCTTTCTGTGCACAGGATGACGCTCCAACCAACTGGGCCACACTGGCCAGGGCTGGGTTGCTTTCTTTTAGGGGCTGTGGGAAATAAACTGTTTCATGCCTCTCACCTAGCTTCTGGTGGTTTCTCTGCAATCTTTGGATTCCTTGGCTTGTAGAATCATCACCTGACCTCTGCTTTCATGTTCACAGAGCGTTTTTTCTCAGTGTGTGTCAGTGTCCAAATTCTTTCTTTATAAGTTCACGAGTCATTGGATTAGGGCTCATACTAATGACCTCCTCTTAACTAATTACATCTGCAGTGACTCTATACCGAAATAAGGTCAATTCTGAGATATTGGGGATTAGGATATCAACATGTGAATATTGAAAGGACATGGTTCAATTTTTAATAGTTGTAGAGTAGGTAAAAAAAAAAAAAATTAGATAATGTGCTTAAAATGCCTAATACATTTGTCTTATGACTGGTGCTTTGTGCTACTAAGTAAGGCCTAACTTCTCTCTGGTTATCATCAGTGTTGGTTAATGACACCTTGGAGTTAGGTGGAGAACTTAAAGTGGAGTTAGGTGGAGAATTTATCTCTTTGTGGCTCTGCACAGAAGCTTTATCATAGGACTGGAAATACTGTGTTTGTAGTCATTAATTACTGTTTTCTCTTAGTTCCCTTGGCCTTTTGAGTTGGTGAGCTTTTAAGGGAAATTTAGTCCTCAAACAGAACAATATGTGCAGCGCAGACACCTACTTTGGATTTGAGTTTTTTCTTCCAAATGACTCCAATGCGTTTTGTTAGAGATGGGTAATATATTCTAAGCTACCTTTTCATGTATTAAAATGTGTTAAAAAGCTACGTTAAAAATTTCCCTTAGTGCATTCCACACAGGAACATATTAGTGTTTCATCAGGAAGAACAAGCTAATTTTTACAAATAAATTTATAAAGGAATACAAATGTTAACCATAAAAAGTAAGCATAGGCACCAAATATCATCCAAGCATGGCAGTATACTGAGTTATTGTCACAACAACTCTGGAAAGTAGACGTTATCATTTGTATTTTACAGAAGAGGAATATGAGACTTAGATTAAATATACTTTTGAAGGTCAACAATTGGCAACCGGCTGAAGCAGAACTCATGGACAGTTGTATTTGCTCAGTCTGTGCTCATCCCACAGATCCAATAGAAAAAAGGATGGGAGTTCTGCTGAATGGGTGAAGGAGCCTGTTTCTTGGGCCTGCATCCAGTGCGTTGTCACCTACCATCTTTGAATCTCAGTTTCCTCATCAGAAAAATGGAGGCAGCCCTGGCTGGTGTGGCTCAGTTAATTGAGTGCTGGCCTGTGAACCAAAGGGTCACTGGTTCAATTCCCAGTCAGGGCACATGCCAAGTTTGCGGGCCAGGTCCCCAGTAGGGGGTGTGTGAGAGGCAACCACACATTGTTGTTTCTCTCCCTCTCTCCCTTCCTCCCCTTCTGTCTAAAAATAAATATATAAATAAAATCTTTAAAAAAATTAAAAAAAAGAAAAATGGAGGCAATAGTACCATCTGCATGGGGTATTTTTATAAAGCTTGCACATGAAAATCTATTGTATATTTTATTCCTACTCTGAAAAAGGGTTTAATTGTGTTTATACAAATGTGCAAATAATAGATACGGAAATATCAAAAAGTGTAAGAACTAGTCCCACATCTCAGTTTACTGACAATTTAGATGGGTAGATAGTACAAATACATATTAAGAATTTAAAGGTTTAAATAGTTGAAGATATAAATAAAAGGTTAAAAGAAATTTTTTTGGTAGTCAAAGGAATGATACAAATAGTATCTTAAGAGATTAAAGATTTTAACAACTTGGAGTAATTGGGGAATACATTCTGGAAATGAGAAGAGAGGAAATGAACATTTATAATTACCTGTGAGATAGGATGTGGGCACTTCGAGTAGTTACCTCACCTGAGTCCCTTCCATATCCTGTGATTGAGATGGTATTACCTTCTTTTTCAGAGGTAGAAATGAAAGTTAGAGGGTTGTTTGCTCAAGGCCATACAGCTAGTAAGTGGCAAAAGTGCGATTAGAACTCAATGTCCAATTCCAAGTAATTTTTTCTTTTCCGTTATAAATTTGTTTTGAACATAGAGCTAGGGGGTGTATGTGTATAGGAATTGATGTTACTCCACAGCTAGTGGCAGCACTGCACTTTACCTATGTAGACTTTCAAAATATATAATGAGTATATCATTTTGACTGGAGGAGAGAGTTCAGTAATGTTATGATTATTGTAAAGATCTTTTTAAAGTACATGTATACTTTTATTTTACACTATAATCCTTGATCTTTTGGAAATAACCTGTGTAAGGTATTCATTCTTTCTCCACTGATTTAAAAAATAGCTTTATTGAAATATCAATTACATACTACAACATTCACCCATTGTAAGTATACAGTTCACTTTGGTAAGTTTGTATTTTGCCACCATCAAGATTTTTGAAAGAATTTTAAAGATATTGTTTCATTGTTTTTTATAACTTTCATTGACATTTACAGGGTAGATGGCATGATTCTTATTTTACAAGTGATGGTATAATGTTCATTTTATAATGAAGACATTGTGGCTGGTAAGTGGCAAAACTGACACTCAAATCTAGCACTTTAAGGAAATATAAAAATGATAGATTGTGAACAGATTGTTGAGGGCTTTTTAAAAACAGACACTTTATTTTCTGTCAACCTTATTTCCATTCTGTTTAAGAGTTTGCGGAGAAGCAGCTTAAGACCACTCAGTTGTTGTTCCTATCCATTCAGTGGCCTGACCTCAGCAGTGGGGACTGCAGACACACCGGTCTTCAGTGGCAGGCTGAGTGCCCCAGGCTTCAGTAGGAAACTGCCAAATAGGCACAGAGGGGCATCCTTACGCCTTCAGACCAGTCTGTGACCTCAGGTTGAGTAGCACGCAGCTTGGGCTGGTGCAGTCCATTCACCCTGAAATTCCTCCTTCGTCACAGCCTTTCCAGCAGTGGCCTGCTCTTGTCAGTCTCTTCAGGATCTCTGTGGAAGTAGAAATAAGGCGGGAGATGGTGCCATGCATGTGCAGAACTTCCCAGGCAAGCATCCGTCAGACCCACTGAGTGAGCCCCCTTGTTGTTGCCAGGGATAGTGCAGAGGAGAGTCTGTGTGACACAGAGCAGTGGTAGGCAGGTTAACACAAGATGCCTCTGTGAGAGGCTGGTGGTCAGTCTTGGGATTAGTAACCACCAGAAGTCTTGGCTCTCAGAAGGATGCCTGGATTTGGTTAGTGATGGTTCCAGGAATGAAGTGTCAGGCAATGGCAGTTGCTACAGTGGCAGCAGCAAAATTCATCACAGCTTATTGGCCAGCATTCCTGGATGATAAGATGCTAACATCAGTGAGGTGTTTTGTTCTTTTTTTTCTTTTCATTTTTTTTCTTTCTTATTGAATTTATCGGGGTGTCAGTGGGGTTTTCAATGGCAGCAATGGAATGAGCTGCCAGCAGAAGCTTCTTGTAGGTTCCTTTCAGATTTATGATGTGGATACCATCACTTTTCCTTTTGTAGATACACTGTTCCATTTGGAAGTCAAGGTTGGTGCCACCTAAGTGCATTCCTGCTGCAAAGAATTTGAGGACATCCTCCTCCTCCATTGCCAGGACATCAAGGGTTCCAGACATTGTGAAAGTTTTCTTTTAAGTTATGTGGGAACAGAGAACAATGCTGTGTGGGCCCCTCTCTGGGTAGTGTGGAAAGGATTTGAGGGCTTTTTAATGTGAGACTAAGTTTGGATTTCATCTTTTGGGATAGCATTACCAGCATCTCGTCTGTGATGTCCTTGTTGCCAGAGGAAAACCACTGGGCACGTTTTGTACAGTGTGTTCAGTGGAACTGCAGCCCCTCAAGCTGTTCTCTGTAGAAAGAGTTATCAAGCTAATTTGAGAAGAACTCTACTTTCTCTCTTTTTTTGGATTGTCACAGTTCACCTGGTATATGTGGGCCATGAGAAGTTGTTCAGTAAAGAAATGGTTTGCTTTTGTTTTTTTCCAGCATTTACCAGATTTATTGGACTTTCCTTTGAGTAATTGATCTATTGTGATGTTTTGGGAAGTGAAACTCATTTCATCCAGAGGGGGCAAGACTAACAATGAAAGAGAACACTTATTTAGTTAAGCTGTGGGATGGGGTTTTTTTTTTTTTAAGTAGATTATTACCATACACATTTATATGTTAATAGTTGTGGGGTAACTGCTGACTGATGTAGAAGTTCTAATTCTTTAGGTATTGTAAGATCCTTTGGTTTAAAGTTGGAGTGTCTCATGATTATTTAAAAACTGAGGACTTGAAATTTCATCTTTTTATTTCTAATTCCTCTCTTAAAAATTGAATGGCAGTTTAGTGCAATAGAGAAATTACTCTTCTAGCTCAGGTTCTATCACTTACTAGCTTTGTGACTTTGGGTAAACTATCTAATCTCTTAGAATCATAGTTTAACTGCAAAATAAAAGGAGCGTCAGTGTTGCCTACATCTGTCTTTCACAGAGACTCATATCTATACAGTGATTGTTTAATTACTGTTCCATAAAGATGTAATAGTTACAATAATGGAGATTGTAACACACCTTTCATAGAAATAGTAAGCCTTTAAAGTGGATTGCAAATTATTATTCCACGGAGATGGTGTAAAGTTTACTTAACGTGGATTGCAAAAATAAATGGTAGAAGGAGTGAAAAGTTGTGGATTCTCTAGTCTTGGCAATTATGGTCTCTAACATATCTTATATGCATCTACTCTACATGCCTTTTCTCTTTGAATATCCTATGACGTAGGTAGGACTTGTATCTGTTCTTAGTAACTTTTAAGAAAATTAATAACTTTGTGATCTATATAGAATGGAGTAATATGGCATATGCTAGTGATTTTCCTAAGTACCAGTTCCCATTCCTGTCCTTCCAAAACTATAACTTTCCAAAAGAATAAAACTCAAGTATAAAACTCAAGTAAAAAAAAAAAAAACTATAACTTTCCAAAAGAATAAAACTCAAGTATAAATATAAATATATGTGTGGAATGCTTTCTTTTTCTTCCAGCTTTAGTGAGATACTGTAAACATATAATATATGTAAGTTTAAAGTGTATGAGTTGGCATACATTTATTGCAAAATGATCACCACAAAGTTAACACCTTCACCCCCTCACATAATTACTTTTTTTTCTTTTGGTGATAACTTTTATACAGTATTCTTAATTGTAGTCACTGTGCTGTACATAAGATCTACAGAACTTACTTATCTTATGAAGTTTGCATCCTTTGACCAACTTCTCCCCATTTCTCCCACCGCCCCCCGCTCCTGGCAACCATTGTTTTGCTTTCTATTTCTTTGAGTTGGGCTTTTTTAGATTCCACATAAAAGAGAGATAATACAGTACTTAATTTTTTTCTGTCTGACTTGTTTTACTTAGTATAATGCCCCTAGGTCCATCCATGTTGTCACAAATTACAGGAGTTCCCTTTTTTATGGCTGAAGAATATTCCAGTGTGTGTGCGTGTGTGTGAGAGAGACATTTGCTTTTTCCATTCTTCTGTCAGTAGATACTTAGGTTGTTTCCATGTCTTGATTATTCTGAATAATGTTGCAGGGAACATGGGAGTGTAGATATATCTCTTTGAGATAGTTATTTCATTTTCTTTGGATGTATATCCAGAATTAGGATTGCTGGATCATGTGGTAGCTCTGTTTTTAATTTTTTGAGGGATCTCCATATTGTTTTCCATTATAGCTGCTCCAGTTTCCATTCCCACCAGCAGTGCACATCTTCACCAAAAGGTCTCTTCTTTTTTTGATAATAACCATTATAACAGGCGTGAGGTGATATCTCATGTGATTTTGATTTGCATTTCTCTGATGATTAGTGAAGTTGAGCACTTTTTCATGTCCCTCTTGGCTATTTGAATGTCTTTGGAAAAATGTTTAAGTCCTTTGTCGTTTTTAAAAAAAAATTCAGATTGGGTTTTTAAAATTTTTTGTTTTGTTTTTGCTGTTAAGTTTAGGTTTCCTTACATATTTTGCTTATGAACCCCTTATGAGATTGATGGTTTGAAAATGTTTTCTACCTTTCCATAGGTTGCCTTTTTGTTGCACTGAATGTTTCTTTTGATGTGCTTTTTAGTTTGATGTAGTACCACGTTTTAATTTTTGCTTTTGTTCTTGTGCTTTTGGTGTCATATTCAGAAAATTGTTGCCAATACCAGTGTAACAGAGCTTTACCTCTATGCTTTTTTCTAGTTGTTTTAGAATTTTGGGTATTTGTGTGGAAAAATTAATCCTTAATTATTGGCTATTATTTAATTATTTAGCACCCCTTTCCCCCTTTTTTTTCTTGGCTAGGCCTATTCAGATGATCCTCTGTTAGGGAGCATAATGTTTCTTCTTTGAAAATTGTACATCCTAAAGGAATGTGAACCAATTTTAATACAGTGAAAATCACTACCAGAAAATTGATAATATATTAGGACAAACTCTTGTTTCTTAATGATAAAGTATTTTTAAAGGATAGGATGTTTATAAGACTTTTATTGTTCTCTGAAAGCAATTTAATATTCATTTATTTGACAAATATTTTGTTAGGCCTGGGTGTTTATTTTAGTCCAATGGATCTTACTTAAAGTTGAGTAAGATAAGACATTGACCACAGATATTTGAGTTCTGGCATGTTCAATAATAGTTTTCTTAATATCTTATATAAGTTAATACAAGAGAAAATGGGATATAAATTTTAAAAGAGCATTTGAAATAAACATACCATATTAAAAATAATTTGATTTTGGTATTGTACCCTAGTTTTGAAAACCATTCTATTTTATTAGGAAGAGTTAGAGAGTAGATGTCATAAGGGTTTTGGTGGAGACGAACTTCTTCCCTTTTGGAGTTCTGTGTCATCGTCGTCATCATCATCAAAATAACTACATTATAGAAAAATCATAGGAGAAAAGACTGACCTCTCCCATTCAATCAACTAGATAACACAAGATTACCATTTTGGTATATTTTATTGTCATATATTCTGTGTGTGTGTGTGTGTGTGTGTGTGTGTGTATATGTATACCAATTATACTGTAAAAATGTGTTCCCTTTTGACTTCACATTGTAAATAGTTATTGCACCATTATTTAATATTTATTATCCTCATTCTCTACAACTGTTCATCATGGAAAATTTCTAACTTTTATAAAATTGGAGAGGAGAGAGTAATAATCCCGTCACTCAGCTTCAACAATGATCAACATTTGTCAAGTCTTATTTTTGTCTCTCTTTCCAGTTTTTGTTTTGGTTTGCTAGAGAATTAAATAAATTCCAGACATTAATTACCATGATTTTTAATTATTTCATAGTATTCGGAATTTAATCATCCTTGTAATGGACATTTCACATTGTTTGTAATTTTTTGTGATTAAAATAACACTTTTAATACTTGTACATAAAGGAATATAATGATGACCACCTTTACATATATATCTACAGGTGTTTCTGATTATTTTCTAAAGCCACACTTGAAATTGCAGTCACTAATTTAAAAGATAGAAACCATTAAAGGTTATTTTTTGTAATTATAAAAGTAATACACTTTAATTATGGACATTTTGAGAAATAAAATTTAAAAATAGAAAAGAAAAGTGACATCAGATTGTTTCCAAGGAATCCCTATGTCTTAGTCTTTTTGTATTGGCTCTAACAAAATACTGTAAGCTGGGTGGTTTATAAATAACCAAAATTTATTTTTTATAGTTCTGGAAGCTAGGAAGTCCAACATCACAGCAGATTTTGTGTGGTGGTTGGTGAGGACCCACTTCATGGTTCATATATGGGCACCTTCTTGCTGTGTCTTTACATGGTGGAAGGGTCTAGGGATCTCTGTGGGGTCTCTTTTATAGGACCACTAATCTCATACATGCGGGCTCCACTTACAACCTCGGTACCTCCTAAAGGACCCACATCCTAATATCATCGTCTTTGGGGGTTAGGATTTCAGTATGTACATTTTGCAGGTATACAAAAATTCAGGCTATAGCACCCTACATCCATCTATCAGTACTTCTTTAGTTTACTTCTTAGTTGGGAGTAGGAGTGGTTTCAGTGGTTCTCAGAGGCTCTGCCCAGAAGAGGGCAATCCTACTTGCAGTTCAGTTGACTTATAAAGTATAAGGCTTTGTACTTAACTAGCAGCATTCCAAGTACTTACCAGGAAGCAGTATCTAAAGCATATTGTCCATGACTTTGTTGGTTACGTGGTGGATTGTTCTACTAGTTCATATCATTCTGTAAAATCCACAGACAGGGTGTCATTCTGAACTCTATCCCATTTCTACTTCTGCAGAATTGTTTTTATTGAACTATTATGTTAATATGAGCCTGCTGGTCTTTTTCATTTGATGTTTATGGGAAACACTCCTGAGAAACTTGCCTCTTTTTACCATGTGAAGATTCCCAGGAGAAATTGCAGTGCTTTATATACTATACTGGCCTCTTGCAAAGTTTAAGAAAGAAGACTGGAGCCCTGACCACGTGGCTCAATTGATTGGAACATTGTCCCGTGCACCAAAAGGTTGTGGATTTAATTCCCAGTCAGGGCGCATACCTGGGTTGGGGTTTGATCCCCAGTTGGGGCATGTACGTACGGGAGGCAGCCGATTGATGCTTCTCTTTAACATCAGTGGTTTTTCCCTCTCCCTCTCTTTCCTTCTCTCCCTTTCCTTCTCCCCCTCCCCCTTTCTCTCTAAAAGCAATAAAAACATATCTTCTGATGGGGATTAATTAAAAAAACAACAACCTGGAAATGTAAGTGTGAAGTGTGGTTTGTTTTTTCATGTTGTGCTTCGTGGCTTTTAGGTGACATACAAAATAAATTACTATCTCTGTGGGAAAAAAACCAGTCAACTTGAGCATTGTTTAACAGATTTTTAGAGCTGAGCCAATTTTATTTGGTCCTGCCTTCTGTTATGAATAGGTAAATAAAAATAAGTGTGACAGAGATCAGCGCTTTAAAAGTTATTTCCTAGGAACACAGAAACTATATCAATGTTTGTGCTTTAAAATAATTAAATATTTGAATTTTCCTTCTCTTTCAGTTCCTGGAATAGATGGAGGTGCTTTAACTGATACCAGTCTCACAGATTCCTATTTCAGCACTAGCTTTATTGGAGTCAATGGATTTGGAAGCCCTGTAGAAACAAAGTATCCCTTGATGCAGGTATCATTAGTATGAGCTTATATGGCACTAAACTGTTCTGGGGGTAGGGGACATCTAAAGTCTTCATTTATTCCTTAATTTGTTTATCGGAAGGTGGGATTTTAGATAATGAGGTAGGTGGGATATAGTTAAGCCATGTCATCTCCTTGTAGGGTTGGAGTCAGAGTGAACTTTCAGGGGTGGGGGTGGGGGTGGGGCTGGGGTTGGGACGACCATGGAGTATGTAGATGATGATAGATAGAAAGGGACTAGTTTCACTTCTCTGTGTTTTGTGGCTATGGAATGAAGGCCTTTGAGGATGGAGATCATAGAGTTTGTGGAGTGTGTTGAGAATACATGGGACATGTTTAGAGAGCAGAGAATAGCCTAATTTTGTAGAATGTATAAGATGCATGGAGGATAATGCATTGGGAGAAGATACTAGAGAGCATTATTGGCCTTATACATAGTCATTTTACATCTTACTGAATGGATATGGGAATTTAAATTTTATGGACGAGGAAACTTAGTAATTATATATGTTTGGCTAGGCTGATAAGTTAGAGAAGTGCAATTCAAAATAGGTCTGCAGCTTTGGTTTCAGATACCTGGCTAGTGAGTAAAATTTTCATTTGATGTGTTACACAGAGTATTTGGAAGTTTGCATGGAATATTATAATCCAAGAAGCAGTGATCAGAGTATCCAGTAATGTGAAAATGGATAGGAGGGAAAGAAGCAAAGAGGGTCAGCCTTTACTTTTCATTTGAATATTCTTAATTCTAGTGACATTTTATATTCTTTTTCAGAGAATGACTAATAGTAGCAGCTCCCCAAGCCTTCTAAATGACAGTGCCAAGCCATATGCAGGCCATGGTAAGACTTGGTTTCTTTTCTCCTTTTTAGATGTATATTTCTGACTCTTAAAAACAGTATGTCCATTGTAGAAATTTTGAAAATTGTGGACGGGTATCAGGAAGGAAATAAAAATAATTGATTATTTTGTATTCAAGAGAACTGTTAGATTTGTATTCCTCATATATACATAATACATGATTCTTAAGCGTATATGTGCATAATAGTACTTAATTTTAAGATTACATTAAATACATTTTTAATGGGTGTTCCTTGATCATTATAAATTGGATTCTGTTGTTTATTTTCATAATTTACTGAACTATTTTTGTTTTTAAAAAAATAAAAATTAATTATACTCCAGTATTTGATAGTGCGTATGAATCTGTGTTCATAATTTGAGTTAGTTCTTTTGGAAACATTCTTCGATACAAAATTATTGTTTCAAAGATTATGGACATTTTTAAGGCTTTTGATGTAGGAGTTCCAGATATCTTTTCAGATTTTAAAAATAAATGTTTAAGGGTGATTTTTAAAAAAATATATGTAACAATTGAGTATTAATACTCTGTATCAGTAAAATGTTAACAATTATTAATAATGGTGACAACAAGAATTTGCATGTTTGATTATTTCCTGTGATAGGCATTTTGTGCTTGCATGTCAGTTCTGTCTCAAAGTTTGTCTTTATCTCTTTTGCTGTAGAAGACTGTAGCAACATGTTAATATTGAATAAAATTATTAGAAACTAATTTGTAGTATTATAATATTTTTTAGCATTACCAATGAGTTTATATGCTGACTTTTAAACTCTATCAAGGGTAGCATAAAGGATGAATAATATTACCTATTTTAAGTGCCTTGAATGTATAAGTTACATAAAAATATATCTTCCTACTTTATTAGTTTCTTTCTCTTTGAATTATTAAATTAATGTTAATCCTAATGAAGGACTACACTAGGAAAATTCAGGTGTAAGAAGCCAGAGATATTAAGCAGCAGCCTTTGTGTACTGCATTATGAAGAAATTTAAGGTTTCTTTATTTTTTTAAAAGATTTTATTTATTTTTAGAGGGAAAGGGAGGGAGAAAGAAAGAGAAACATCAATGTGTTATTGCCTCTCATGCGCCCCCTAATGGGGACCTGGCCCGCAACCCAGGCATGTGCGCTGACTGGGAATCAAACCAGCGACTCCTTGCTTTGCAGGCTACACTCAATCCAGTGAGCCACCTCAGCCAGGGTTTAAGGTTTCTTTAAATGAGACTATTTCCTATATTTTTAAAGGATTTTGCAGATAATTTAAAGAAAAACATAACTTAAAGATCAGAAATGAAGAGAAAATATTTTAATGTATATCATGCACACCTTTTCATAAACTTTTCTGATTTAAGTTTGTAACTTCTGGCCATTGAGTAATAGAACTCTGAATCTATAAAATTTTCATGTTTGCGTTTTATAACTTAATTTATCCTTTTTTAGTAAGAATACCAAATATCTGGTGATAAACTTAAAAATATGGACTGTTTTGTGGCATAGATGGTTTTAGGGCCTTGCTTAAGTGTTAAAATCCAAGTCTGGTCGCTCAGAGGATGGCTGACTGCCTCTTCCTTCACCCCACTTTTTTATTTTTCTCATGGTTTAGCCTCTAAACATTTACTGCAGGCAGATTTCCATCATAAACACTTTTCTAATAACATGGTTAAGAGTCATCTTTTGTTTTTTCTCTTTTTGATTTTTCTTTAGTTTTAAGCAAACAGAAGCATGCTAATCTGCATAGTGTCTGGATAAATGTGTACTGAGTATTTTAGCTGGATGAAGATTCAATTTGTGTTTCATTCACTCAGAAAATATTTGAACATCCACTTTGGTGCATTGAGTTTAATTATTAGTGTAGTATGTGATTTTCATTACTTTTGTAAGCATCACCAAGTTAAACATTTATTATTAGATTTGTTGGTTACTGGAGTTGTATGTGTGGAAACTTACGTAACTTACCTTCCAGATCCTCTTACTTCACCTGCTTCATCCTTGTTTAATGACTTTGGTGCCCTCAACATCTCTCAGAGAAGAAAGGTAGGTGAAATTGAAACTTTGAAGCTAAATGGAATGTAGAGGTGATATTGGTTGTTACCTACATCATGGCCAATATCCTCTTAAGTGGGGAGAGGGCTTTTAATGGACTGTAATTTTTTTTTCTTTTTGTTTACCCTTTTTCTTGTTATATGTCCCCTGTATGTAGAATTTTATTTCATCTCTGTGCATGGAATAGAAACGTTTTATGTAAAGGCTTGAAATCCTTCTGTTTCTTTTTGCTTATTTTCTATATCTTAATGTATTCTCTTTTTAATATAACATTTAATTTAATGTTGTAGTTGCTGTTGACTGACTCATTTGAGGTATATTGATCATTTTTTAACTATATTTTCTGACTGCTTTGCCTAACTTTCAAAGATTTCTTCCCTAATTTAAACTCCTCGTTACACGGCAAACTTAAAATCTTTAACTTTTCATAATTGGCCCAACTGTTTAAAAACAGTTTAAAATCTCTTTCCCCCCATACATGTTTATTTTATTATATTGAATTTATTGGGGTGGCATTGGTTAATAAAATTAAAATCTCTTCAAAGTAGAAATTTAGTTTTATTTGGAATCGAGGTTGACAGACCTTACATAGTTTGTTTTTTTTTTTAAAGATTTTATTCATTTTTTAGATAGAAGGGGAGGGTGGGAGAGAAACATCAATGTGAGAGAGAAACATCTATTGTTAGCCTCTCACATACACCTAGCTGGGGACCTGGCCCACCACCCAGGCATGTACCCTGACTGGGAATCAAACTGGCGACCTTTTGGTTCGCAGGCCGACGCCCAATCCACTGAACCACACCAGCCAGAACAACCTTGCATAGATTTTGAGGTATGTCATAGGGACTGATTCTGTGACAAATAAAAATGAAAATTTATTATAGTTTGATGCCTTTGAGTTATAATGAGAATTATTATGTTAATATTAATAATCTAAAGTGTTTTTTTCAGGGGGATTAGGATCAGTAGCAGTCAGAGATATTCAGGAGGTTATAAATCTTGGTGGAAATTACTATAAAGTTATAATAATTTCTTTTCTTAAGGAGTGAAAGAAAGATACAAAAGAAAATATTAATTTTAGAAAACTTTTAATAAGCTTAAGATGCTTTTAGTAAGTATCTGATCAGAGGGTAGTATAAAATAAAATTCAAGACAAAATATTTAATGGGGTCAGGTATGAATTATATCAGTACCTCATATACTTAGTATTATCTCCATTTTGAAACAGATGAGAACAGGGAGGTAATTAATTACAAAATGCATTTAAGCATCTAGAATTGATAGATGAAAATGTATGAGTTTGACTTTATACACTTCCATGTAGGCTGTCACCAAGAACACATTTACCCTTGCTTTTTATGTAATTTATATTATTTGGACTATGTAGCTTCTAAATCCACATGGTATGAGTTGAACAGAGTTAGACATAAGCAGGCTCATTGGCAGTAGTGAGAAGTGACAATAGACAAAGCCTGTCAGTATGGAAGAAAACAGTAAAATGCTGAAAAGCAGAAAACAACCTAGAAATCAAGTTATCTGAACCTATTGGGTTCGCCAACCCAAAAGTTTGTTTGGTATTTTCCGTAACATGGCTCTTGTAGCACTTAGTTGTCTTTAACTTTGTTCAAAACAGTTTTGTTAGATTGCATTGTGACAACTGTCATATCAGCGTGCATTTAAAAAAAATCAAAATCGGTAAATTTTTATATAGCCATTTTAATATTGAAGATGGGAGAAAATAAGCAACATTTTTGGCATATTATGCTTTATCCTTTCAAGGAAGACAAAAATGCAACTGAAACACAAAAAGAGATTTGTGCTGTATATGGAGAAGGTGCTGTGAGTGGTTTGCCAAGTTTTGTGCGACCCTGGATGATGCTCCAGGGTCGGGTAGACAAGTTGAAGTTGATAGTGGTCAGATTGAGACCTTGAGAACAGTCAACGATATACCACGTGGGAGATAGCTGACATACTCACAATATCCAACTCAATGAAGTTATTGGTGAAAATGAAAAATGTGTCTTTTATTTTACTGAAAATACCATACAGCTTTTTGGCCAACCCAGTATTTAGTTAAGGGGGAAATAGAAAGCCCATAGTGGTCTTAGGGGTCCCTCCAATGGCCTTTTCACATCCTTGAATTAAAAATTGGTTGGTTAACTGTGATAAATAGCATTTCTGATGTATGAATAGAAAGTTAAAGTAGAATGGCAAATAAATATAAGTATTCCTAGTGTGAGAGTTTGGTTCACTATGTCTTATAGTTGAAATATATGATTTAGGCCAGGCATGTTGCTTTTCTTTGCCTATCAGTATGTGAATTATTGGGATCAGATCAGTTAAATATTTTTACTGTAGGCAGTCTTATATTTGCTATGTGGAGAATTTAAGAATGGAGTGATATTTTTCCTGCTTCCTCAAATTAATTAAGAGGCAATACATGAACCTATTAGAGAACATTTATACAGCAGCATGCTAATTAGTACCAATTTAGATATTTGATGATTGCCAAGAAGCAGTGAATTCTCCAGATCCAGAAGAGTTTATAACAATTTGTTAATACAGCAACATCCGATTATATGATCATTTTTTTTCTAGCAATTCATCTTAGTTTTATAAAAATATAGGATGATGTAGAAAAATTGTTAAAAAGTGATCTTTCACAATTAATGTTTGAGAAGCAATGATTTTTTTAAAAAATTCCACATTAGGATTACATAATTTTATAACTAAAACAAGTAACTGTTATTTAAAAATGTATGTAATTATTGTTGGCCAAGAGTGGTGGTGGAAGAGATTGAATTATGGCTATATACTCTGTGGGGTGTTAAGCCCCCAAAACAGTGGAGATGGAATTTTCTTGAAAATGGGAGTTAATATAGTAGATCAACACATGAGGAGACCTTAAAGCAAGAAGGATGAGGTTGAGAACTGATATGATAGGAATAGACTTGAACGTGAATCACAAATGTGATCTAGTCAGCAGTAAAATTTTTGCTAAGAAACCTTTTGGTCAGAAAAATCTTTAAAGTTAGATATTGAAATACAATTTCTTAAATGAAGTGATTCAGTACTATGATACCTTACTAACTATTCTTCATAAGCTATGGGTTTTTATGCAGGGCATCCCCAGATAATTGAGTCAGATCCTAGGAAAAGCTTAAAAGTTAGTGTCTGGAATTCTTGGCTTCCCCTTTTGTATCTTTCATGACCCTTCCCACCGCCCTTCTTTTTCAGTCATTTATCTAGTCATTATCCTATTCAGTTTCCTCTCTCCCCACATGGTGCCTGTCATTTACTTAATTGTGCTTTAGGATGCTATTACCATCAATATGCAGCTTTACCTAGGCATTTGTGCATTGTGTTTCTAGTAGTGGGATAACAGATTTTCACTTCAGTAAATTTTTTTAGGTTTTCATAACAGGCTAAATTCTTTGGGATTAGGGGACAGAAATTTCTGAAGTATGTCTATTTCTTCTGTTCTTGATTTTAAAGCTCTTTGTTAGGATAAGGGAGGGGAGTCAAAAGGGTCTGGGCTTATCTCCTGGTGTTTTATGTGTGTGGAGATTTAGGTGGTGGCGTCCAGTTTTGGATTATTCTGCTTGAGGGGAAAGTTCACAGGCAGGACTTTTTCGTCTTCCTTCCCTGTTCGATCTCAGTTTGGAACCTCCTTCTCATTGTTCTCTATCTTAAGAGCATCTGCCCCTCTTTCTACCATCTCTATTACAAAATTTACTGATGATACATATTGTATGTTTTCTGATTAATTTGACATTTAAATTTTTTTGGTAACATTTCTGTTCTAATGTCTTCAAAAGGTGATTTTACATTATTTTACTATAGGGAAAAATATGAAATAACAAAGAAACTGGGAAACATTTATTTTAGAGTTCTTTTATGGAGAAAGCTAAAGTAATAGGCAATCTGGAATGTTAATCCTCCCTTAATCTTTCTGGTTAGGCCCATATTGGAACCTCTAACTAAGCATTATATTTCTCAGATATTGTTTTACCTAGTATTTAGATTTCCAGGTCGGCCACATCAGTATCTTTTACTCATAGGTACTGTGAAGTAAGGCTTCTATGAAAAATTGTGTTTAGAGTTCTAAATTAATACACTCATAGCTATTCATCTTTTCCTGGAATCAACTCCACTCTGTTCACTTGCTCTTGTCAGACTGTGGGAATGTGCACTATCCCGACTTTAGCCAGATGTAGGGGAGGTTTTAGATTTGGACATACATATGGGGCCCCTTATGGTAATTGGTAGAGTTGTTGGAGTCCAGGTTCCCACAGGGGAACACCTGCGGTTCCTTTTTCATAGCTTGCTCAAAGTCTCTCAGTGAGTTTTGATTTCTCTCAAAGAGCAAACAGTAAGAATAGTAATAACCTAATAGCATTGAGTAATGGTTAAGGTTTTAGGGTTTGGAATTGAATGCCAGGCAATCTGAATTGAAAGTTAAACCTTTCTGTTTCTTCATTTGCAGAATGAGGGTAATACTTAGCACCTACTATGGAAAGTTGTATGAGGACATTTCCTCTCACAGAAGTGCCTAGTAAATGGTAGCTAATACTAGTAGTAATATGTGGTGTTAGCCAAACCTTTCTAGCTTAGTTTATTTGTTTTTGAATAAATATCTCTTGCTATTCATTCTGGATGAGGTTGTATTAGAATTGTCCACTGAACAAGCAGTTCTAGAGCTGCTCTGAGGATGTCCATCTTTTCTTTGAGGTGTTTAGACCGCTGCTACCACAGCATTAATTTTTTGCCTCCTCCCTGCATAGCTATTAGTTTCTCAAACATATCTTTTAAATTTGGTGAAAATCCATCTGGGGTATTTTCACAGTGTAGTGGCAGACAGAAACTTGATTTCATTTATATTGACATGATTTTGTGTCTGTTCCAGGTAGTATGGTAAACATAATTCTTTTATAAATGAAATGTTTTCTATTTTATTATTAATCACCCCAACAATACTTCGAGAGATTTTTTTTTTTTTGCATTTTACAGATTTGGAAATGGAAGTTATAAGAGATCAAGTAATTTACCTAGAATAATATAGATAATATTGTTTAAATGTCAGAGGGAAAAAATCTCTAGGGAAGTATGAAAAGTGTAAGATTACTGAGTCTTCCGTTAAGTGAAAAATGGAGAGTTAGTGGAGATACTGGTAATCACAAAGGAGGAGATAAAACATTAATTGACCTTGTTCTTTTTCCATTTATGTGGTTATCTCTGTAAATTTCTATAAACAGTTTCTAGGGCAAGAATAGGTAATTAAATTTTTGATAATTGCCAGATAACCTTTTAGAAATGCTGCAGAAATTTATATGCCTACTCATAAGTTCTCTATTTTATATAGCTTTGAAAACAGAGATGGAAATATATTCATATCCTCATCATTTTAGAGGCAAAAATCTCTATTATTTAAATTTGATTACTGGTGCTGTTGAACTTCTCTTTTGTGTTTTGGTGTTCCTTTCATGTCCTTTGCTTATTTTCTGTTGGGTTATCCTTTTTTAATTCATTGTAAGCTCTTTGTATATTTGATTTAAGCCACTTCTGTCAGATGTTTCGATCTCTTCTCCCCATTTTGTTTTTTGTCTTGAATTTCACCATTAATTTATGCTGTCAGTTTTGAATACCATACTTATTCAGATTATCTTTTATTAAGTACATTAAAAAAAAGCAAAACATTAAGCTCCTTTTTGTTAAAATAACATTGTAATTCCCTGTTCAATAAGTTTGTGATTTTGAATTGAAAGGACTGTCATTGTTTTTATGTAAATGAATCCACTATCATTTTTATTGATAATCATCTGTAGTAATCAATTTCACTTAGCAAATAGGTATGTTCTCTTTTTTTCTGCATTTTAGTCGTCAGAATTAAATGTGACATTCTTACTGTGGTTTACCTCCACTCAGTCTGTTCTTTTCTTAAAATGCTCTGCAAGTAACATTAGATTGAAACTTGTTTAAAAATATATCCCATAAACAAGGGCTCAGTTTTGAATGAGTTAGAGTACTTATTCCATGTCAGACTTCCAGGATTATTTTTAGATAAAGATGTGCTTTACCTCAACAAATTAGGAGTTCAGTTAGATACTTTCTGTACTTTGTTTTAATTGGTACTTTGTGTGTAGTGACTTCTTGCTTCTGTTGAGTCAGGAGTCAAGAAAGAGTTTTCCAAATTTATGATTGAAAAGGAATTTTCTATTGATTTTCAAATAGATCCCATGAAAGATTTTTATTTTGGAGACTTTTTTTAGGTGTGTGGTGGTTTTGTATTTAATAAACACCTGGACTGAAACAGCATGCCTTTTCTATATAATATGTAATATTGTCTAGTTTTAGCTTTGGGGATTTTGAGTTAGTTCTTACCTAATAATAATAGTTTAGTAAAACTATGATGCATTTACCAGTTGAACTTGGAAACTAGTAGATCATTCTGAGATTATCTGGTTGGCTTCTTTACACTCTGCTCTGGTCATTGTTTTTACAAAGTGCAGCAGCTGATAGTAAGAACTTGGCATTACTGGTGATTCTTCCTTATTTTCCTAGGAAGTAGGGATCAGGACTGAATTTGTAGAAATGAGATTAGACTTTTCATCCACAAACATGTTAGCTTGCATTTTTAAGCTAAATTTAACCAGAACTATGTAATTTTCCCCAACTCTATTTAATTTCCAAGATTTGTTCTGCTTGCATTTTGAAAATGGGGAGGGGAGAACTGCTTAAGTTTTCTTTGAAGTCTCTGTAGCAGTTGTTTGTCATTGTTCTCATCCATGCCAGTTAGATTTAAAGAGAGATTGATTCATTTAGGAATTTTGGTCATTTTAGGATTAGCTAGAATAATGTTAAGATTGTAACAGATTAAGGAATATTATAGAAGGTTGAATAGATTTATTTGAATTGGAGACAGAATTCCGTAGTTAAGAGTACAAGCTCTGGAGCCCAGTCTTATGTTAGTTGTGAGATTATGGACAAGTTATTTTAACCTCTTCTAAACTTCACTTTTTTCCTCTGTAAAGTTGGTATTATAATAGCGGCTTTCTCATAGAATTAATGAGTATTAAATACATTAATGGGTATAAAATGCTTGGCATAGTGCCTTGTGCTTGTCAAATGGTGGTAGCTGTTACACTCCTCTATTGCTTATGGCTCTGCAATTTAAAAGCAGGTTTATCTGTTTCTGAATGTGTGTAAGATTAATTTTGATTAAGCACTACCCTAGTGTAAGTTCGGTTATAGTGAAGAGCATTTTGAAGATATTCGACTTCATTTCAAGATTAAATTTAAGCAGGGATACACATAAAGAAATCAGAAGGGAGCCTTTTCCTAATCAGCAAATAGACATTTTAGCATGATGGTTGGTTTTGAGAAGGGACTGAATTCATATGAAAACTTTTATGATTATTACAGTTGATAGTTTATTGTGGAAATAACTTTCATGACTTAAAAAAACACTTTCATTCACTGTCACTTAAAATATTTTAATAACTTTGGCATGGTATTTTATTTCTTCACATCTCGTTTTCTGGTTCCATTCTGAAGCAGAAGAATAAAAGAATTTGCAGTTTGGTGTGTCAGTTCTTTAGCAGTTGAATGTAGTATTGCTTATTTAGCAACAGTATTTCAGCTGATCTCGTTTTTTGATAACAAAACTCCATTGTAACATTGATGTTTTAAGAACAGAAGTAATGACTATTTTGTAGGCTTTCTTAAATATATGTAAATAATACTGGGGTACTTCTCCAGGCTCTGACTCATAGTAGAGCTTAAAAATACATTTGTGTGTGTATGTATATCTTGTTCTGCTATATTTGATGTAATTCAAATCAGTTTTTGCTTAGCAGTATCCTCTCTTTTCATTCTCTCAGTCTTTACGTGATTTGTGTATTAACTCCACAAAATAAAAGGTCTTTTTTATTTACAGATGCTTACTTATCCATGAACCTTTAACAGTGACAGTCTGTTTTTCTATAGACCTACTTTTGTAGACATACTCACCCACCCATCCCATCCTTTTATTGTTTTTATTTAAACAATGAAAATGTAAGGAACTTAATATGCAGGGTCTGGCAGAAGTAATTCCATTGAGTGTGGTTGGTAGGATATGTGTATGTCTTAGCGTGAGGTGGACAGCAATTAGAACATTTCACCTAAAATGTCATATGGTGTGCGTGAGTGTGATATTGTTATGTTATAGAATTACATGCTTATGATTTTGTAATAAAAGATTTGGTGTAGATTACTAACAGGGCGTTATTTTTGCTGGACCCTATATTTTCAAGAAAGGCCCACAGTTAATGATAATTCTTAGATTTACTATTCTAAACTAATTAGGTGTAGGAGCCTTTAAAATCCTGATTTTTAAAAAAAAGTTTTCATTTTAAAAAAGTTTTATTTATTTTTAGAGGGAAGGGAAGGGAAAGAGAAACATCAATGTGTGGTTTCCTCTTGAGTGCCCCCTACTGGGGGCCTGGCCAGCAACCCAGGCATGTGCCCTGACTGGGGAATCGAACCACGATCCTTTGGTTTGTAGGCTGGTGCCCAATGCACTGAGCTACACCAACCAGGGCAAAAATTCGGGTCTTTTAACACACCTAATTAACTAATAAATTAGGTTGAGGTAGTTCCTGTGTTGATTATATGGAAATTAATTTATTTGATTTAAAAGATTCAAATGGTTTTAATCAGTTTGTTTTTAATCAGGCCTGTTGTTTTCCCAGTGAGTTTACATTGACCACTGATGGCTAATGGAATTATAATCTTATATTTACTTCTCATCATTACAAACATTCTAAAATACCTGGATATTTACTTCATTGAGGGAAGACCATTGTGAACCAGAACAGGTTATAAAAGAAATGCAGGTTTATTTTCAAATAAATATATAGTAAATTATAGGCCAGAGGTTTCTGTATTAGTGGACCCTCAGAGGAGTGGCAGGAATTAGGTTGCTAAGTTGTTACTGCAAAAGATAATGAATTAATATAGTCATTAAGCATTATCTGAAGGGAGATAATATTACCCATATATGGGTACTGCTATTTTCCAAGTATTTTAAGATATTCTCATTCATAAAATGCAAATCATTTTAAAGTGTTATTCGTTAGCAACTTTAAATCATCATTGTTTTAGAGTTCAAATAGTGAAAGCACTGTTACTATGTTTCAGATGTCCAAAGGAGGTTCTTAAAATTCAGAGTATTGGAAACTTTTTGTCATAGGATAACAATTTGATTTCTCTCGTTTATTACTAATGATAGGTCATGTAATATAGCATATGGTTGGTGGTGTGAAGCATTAGAGAGATGAAGTTTTTTGCAATTTTACTAAAAGAATTGTGCACTAAAAATTGGTCTGTTACTTGCTGGCTTTAACTACATTTTCTATACAAACTGTTTATAGGCTTTTCTTTTGCTAGACTGTGAATTTTTAGGGGAAGCGAATGGAACTTATCATTGTTTTTCTAGGAAGAGCAAAAAGCCTTACGCTGAAAACTTGAATGAATGAAAGAAGGAAAAAAGATGTGTGTGTGGAATTAAAGCAGTCCTAAAAATTAACTTTTACTGTTCTTGGACTTAGTCTAGAGACTTATTTTTTTTTAGGAATGGGAGTAGATCTCCCTTAGTCCTAAACCACTGGAATGGGTTTTTATAAATTAGGGCAGAGATTTTTGAAGAGCCAGGGCTTTGGGGGCCATGAGTAATGGTCTTGAAGGCTATAAGTATCTTGGTCAAGATGTAAGAAGTCGGGCTGTTGAACTGTTGAACCCCAATTCCTTTTCATCTTGGGGAATAACCCTAATTTCTGTTTGCATCACTGGTGTTTCTTATCTTGGTCTTTTTTCTGACATTCTCTAGAGCTTTCCTTCTCAAAGTATGGTCAGTTGCCAGACCAGCAACACTAGCAGTCTTGGGAGCTTTTTGGAAATGAAGAATCTGGGGCTTTGTTCTAGGCCTACTAAATGGAACATTTATTTTAACAAGATCCCTGTGATTGATATGTTCATTACAGTTTGAGAAAGTGCTAATCTAGAATACATTATCAGACTTTTTTTTTTAATCATTGAAAACTTTTGTTTAAGCCCTAAGTTTTTTTTAGATGCCCAATAAAAATGGTAAAGTGAAACTATTTTCAGTTACTATCTCATTATGCTGTTTATTTAGATTTTGGGAAGAATGATAAAAATCAGTCACTTTTGTAATAAATCTTGAGACTTGAAGTAAAAACTATATATGAGAGAGAGAGAGCGAGAAAGAGCGTGAGAGAGAGCGGGTGCACATGTGAGTGCACCAGTGCCAGTTGGTGAAGGCTCTGCTGGAGCCTTCAACTGGGAGTTTTGATATACAATACTGACTTACAGGGAGGTGGAACAGAAAAAACCAGTTATTTACCAATAAGGCATGGCGTTCTGAAATACTTCCACTTCATAATAACCAGCAGGTTGGACTGGCAAGGTTATGAAGGGAGGATTAACAAGAGTTAAATTAATTAATTAATTACATTCTCAAGATTGGTCTAGGAAAGGATTGCTGGGAGTTAAGGGAAAGGGAAGTGGAGTGGTTGCTTTTATTGGTTCTGGAGGATGGGTTTGGACCTTACAGTTTGCAGAAAACTTTAGAGGGTTAACTTTAGGGGTAAACAAATATTTCCCATAAAATTTTGTTTGCCTCTTTTATTTTTTCATCTTCCATTTGACTTCTCCATTTCCCTCAGTCTCCAACAGTTTTTGTTTTAATCCTCTCTGGAGGATATGTTTATTGATTTGAGAGAGACAGAGAGAGACATCCCATCCCATCAGTTGCCACCCACATGTTCCTGGCTGGGAATCAAACCCACAACCTTTTGGTGAACAGGATGATGCTCCAAACAACTGAGCCACCCAGCCAGGACCCCAACAGTTGATTTTAACCTAGGAGGTCTTTCTCCAACCATGCCTTAGCTCTCTATTCCCCATTTCAATTTCCTAAGTTCACATCCTCAACTTAGACCAGTGATTCTCAAATGGGGACAGTTTTGGTTCCCTTCTCCAAGGGGACATTGAAGATAAGAGAGTTATTTTTGGTTGTCGTAACAGGGGCTGTGGTACTGTTGGCATCATGGATAGAGGCCAGGGACGCTGCTAAACATCTTACAATGCACAGGACAGTCCCCACAACAAAGAATTATCCAAAGTTTATTGCTCAGGTTGAGAAACTCTCACTTGGATTACTCCAGAGTGCAGTAATTTGTCTGCCTGTTTCCAGCTTAATTCTCAGTAAGTTTTCCAGAGTTTTCTGGTACCCATGGTATGAAGTCTAAACTCCTTGCCATAGGATATAAAACGATGTATGGGTTTTTTTTTTTGTTTTTGTTTTTTAAATTGCTTTCAAGCCTCATCTTTTGCTTTTAAGGTTGTCCCTGTACTAATAGTAGACTCCGTAACATCACAGTGCCTGTGTGCCTCAATATACACATTTTTTTATAGCCTGTAATACATTATCTATCTGTCTGCCTATCAGTCTGTCTAGACACATTTAGTACTCCTTCAGAATTTCTCAGGGATTTACCTTCTCCTTAAAGCCTTTGTCTCTGCCCTCTTGGTAGCTTGATTATATAGGCGTGTACTGTATCACAATGAATATGCTCTGGTTGCATGACTTTGTTACCTACTAGATTATGTCCTCTTTTTGAGGGAATGTTGTATGCCTTTTTCACCATTGTATTCCAAGTACTTAGAACAGTTCCTGATACAAAGTAGGCTCTTAAATGTTTGGTTGAAAATACATTTTTTTCTCCAAGGGACAATAATAGTTCAAGTAATTTTGAAATTTGTTCACAGATGAGATTTTACTATAATTTATTTTCGGTGCAGTCAGTCTTCTGTGTTAAATCTTTCTGCCTCACCATCATACTTTGTATTGCTGCCCTCTTTTCAGATGCCATTTTGTCTTCTGTTGCTTATAATGGTATTTTCAATGCTATTGATACCTTAGGTCATGTCATTCAGTATCACGTGGGATTAGATTTTAATTGCTGGGTATTTATTGAAGAAACTAAATCTATAATGGCACATGTTTGCAGATCTCTTTTTATCTAAAAGAAAAAGAATCTTAGGCTAATTACAGGTTTTGAGGGGGGGGAAAGAGTGGGGGGAGTGATGAATCCCTCTTTGGAAAAACAAAAAACATAGAATGAAAGCTGTTAGGGAAGGAGGATGACACATTTGATTTATTTAAAACCTTTTTCTATGTTGCTTAGTGCCATACTATAAGAAAACAAATTGCCCCAATTGCATTAATTGTAATTTTCGAGTCCAAAAGGAAGTCTGAATTTGTGAAGGAACTTAATAAACAGAAGAACACTTAAAGCAATAGTTTTCTTGCTTTCAAATATATGACTGGAATTTAGATGTCCTTGTAAAAGTCTTATTTGACAAGTGATTTTGTTAAATAAATATTCTTTGATATGTTGAACTTTTCTCATAGTTTGAATAATCTTTAGTCCCTACATTTTCTAAAATATAATTTTTAAATTAGTGACGGCTTAATTAAGGTTGTATTATTTTTGCTGTATATTAAATCTTTATTAGTGTGAGATATGTTCCTAAAAATAACTTGATTTAAAATTTTCATTTGTAATATGGCTCTGAAATCTACATTTTTATTCTCATCTACAAAAGTTGCTTGTGATGAGACAGAGGATAATTGATTTGGCACATGATTGCATAGAGGTGGAAGTGTTTTACCCTCATCAAACTTGATCCATGACTATAATTATTGGGTATGTAGGAAGACTAGTTGCCTTTCTAATGAAAGTTTAATCTTTTCTTCCTTCCATAAACCAAAGAAAATATAGTGGAGGGCCATTTGTGGAGTGGAGAATCTAAAGTGCATAGAATAATTTTCATAGGCATAATTTACAAGGTAATTTTGAAATTTAGAAATCAAGTGTCTTCTTCAAATTGATTGTTTTTTATACTGGAGAAATTATTTTTTATATATTTTCTATATTTGTCTGGTTAT
Source organism: Mormoops blainvillei (assembly GCA_004026545.1). Lineage (NCBI taxonomy): Eukaryota > Metazoa > Chordata > Mammalia > Chiroptera > Mormoopidae > Mormoops > Mormoops blainvillei. The sequence goes on from PVJD01001178.1 coordinate 56,713, forward strand.
GACATGTTTTCTGAAGAAAGTTAATTATTTGCTTCAACAGTCTTATGCCAGAACAATGAGTAAACGTAGATTTTTAAAATTTCAGGTCTTAAATTAGATACCTTCCCAAGAATGTATCAGCATTCCTTAAAGCGAAAATACACCCATACACAAATTCACTTTATGATTCAATTTGGTATAACTTTGCTACAGCTAAGAGAAGTATGATGGTGGAAACTATCATTAACTTTCACACAATAAAAAACCCTGCCAACTAAGATTATTTACTAACTTTAATGTTAGCCAATGAATTCATGCTTTTATTGGACAATTTATTACCAATCTGTTCAAATTACTGAGATTTATAAGACCAGTGATATCTATATCTAGTCTGATATATATTTTTAAAGATTTTATTTATTTTTAGAGGGGCGGGGGGAAGGGAGGGAGAAAGAGAGGGAGAGAAACATTGACATGAGAAATAGCCATCTTACCTCTGGTACACACCGCCAACTGGGGACTGAACCCACAACCCAGGCATGTGCCCTGACCGGGATTTGAACTGGTGACTTTTTGCTTTACAGAATGACACCCAGCCAACAGAGCTACTCCAGTCTGGGCTGAGATTAGTTCTTTTCATTCAGTACCTTAAGCTGAATGCCCACCTCAGCTAGAATGAATTGTACTCTGGTCTGATGTGCACAGAATTTTAAAAATTAAAAAAGAAAGTCCATTCTTTAGGAATTGGCTTCTTCTTTAAAGTGGGGTAGCTCTCAGAGGAAATAAGACAGTGAGATGGGGAGCAGAAAATGGCATAGTTTGGAGACATTTTTTACTGGTATTTTGTGCCCTTGAAGCCATTTCTTCATATTGCAATGAGAATAGGTAAGTGCCAGTGGAAAAAATTTTGCAAAGCATTTATTTTGCTGATAATTTCTATTCATTAAGGTGTTATCAACTCAGATTATAATGCATTTCTCTAAAACATCTGTTGCTTTGTATTATATTGCTGTTCAGCCTATTAGGACTATGGGTTATTTTGGAGGCGTAATTGGGGGTGGGGGTGGGAAATGGTGGGTGGTGATGAGGACATTAGAGGAACGGTCTTAGCAATTTAATTGTTTCCTATTCCACCATTCCAGATATCTTTTTTGTTAGTTATGCTAGTTTAGATTAGTGTGGGGGATGTTAGGAGTGGCCTGGTTTCTTTCCTTCTTTTTCCTAGCCAAGGAAGTATCGCCTGGGGATGCTGGAGGAGAGGCTAGTTCCGATGGGATCAAAGGCACGAAAAGCAAAGAACCCTATTGGCTGCCTTGCTGACAGGTGTAAATCAGGAGTACCCATCAATATGATTTGGTGGAACAGAGTCACAGAAAACAATTTACAGGTAAAAATAATTTTACTAGACATTTTTTAAAAGTGAATATCTTGGCTGCTTTCTGTGTCTTTGGGGTGGTGGGTGTGAGATCGGGTAGCTTAGATGATACATTTAAGTGAGGCTAGTGGCCCATTAACCAATTAAATGATTTTGTTTGGCTTTTTGAGTTTTCTCTGCTTTTGTACTTTTCTATCCTTTTATTAAATTTAGTTTTTTCCTTTAGAATTTTAACAGTTAAGTTTAATTATTTTTAATACACAACGTTGTTCAGGGTACTACATTGAAAAGTGATATTATAAAATTTATTATAGAAAATCTTATTTATTTGGAATTTGAACAACAGGAAGCTTAGTATGTTGTCCTTTTGTATATTTGTACTAGGAAATAAGAATTATGAACAAATTTGTCAAGTGTTTTCTCTAAAACCACCTTCAGTAGTATGTTGTCATACAGTTATAGCTACATTTGACTTTGCCGTATCAGTGCTGAATGATGAAAATGAATTTTTGTAACTCAAAGGCCAGCTTTGGTATAAGATTCTGAAGTACCTACAAAATAATTGAATTATGTTCAGTTTGGATTATAATTATATTATTATTTAAAAAAATTAGTGATTGTATAATATAGCTCTATTAATCAAAATTCAATTTAGCTGGAAGTAGAATATCTTTCCTGTCTGAGTAAATGGGTGTTTTTAGTATATTGCTAGCAAAAAGACTATAATCCCACATATACATATCACACACCGAAAACATAAAATAAACCTAACAACTTGGTTTTATTTCTGTCACCAACCTTGTGTTATGAGGGTGTTCCACAATATTTTGGTCTGTTCAGTAGTAATACCTTAGCAATACCTGTATTGCTTTGGATACAGAAATAAAGAAGTTATTCTAAATATTGCAAAATACGGTATTTGCCTAACCAAAATTTTGGTAGTAAATATAAAGATAAACTGGTGTGGGGGGATCTACTAATCATATACTTAAAATTTCAGTGTAAAGTTTTGGATATATCAATTATGAATTGAACATAGTTCACTGAATTTTTGTTTGAGATCAAAAGGAGAGAGATTTGATGTGGATTGTTAGAATTAGTTTTTGGTTTTAAAGAGAAAATCTGAAAATAAATTGGACCTGAACTGTGTAAGAATAGATGTAAGAGGAACTGAAACTGCTTGTAATAGGTTGTGGAATGAAACACAGATAAATACGAAGGTATAGTCACTCAACCTCCACAACTGCCCCTGCCCTCCTTATCCCAGTGGCAGTTTTCAGATACCTCTTTTTAGCACAGCTTGAAAAATTATAAGGTTACTATAAGAATATATGCTCAAATTATGCTTAATTTTTAATTAAAACAGCTAGTAATAGATTTGCTTTCAGTGTGAGAACGATTGAATTGCTGTTACCTGAATCTAGTATTTCAGATACAACTATTATGCTTCAAATAGTTCTTTTCCTTTAAGAACATGGGGATACCTTTAGCTTGGTCTAATATTGGAGGGACAATAATACCTCACACTGTGAGTCTCATGTTGAAGTATTGAAAATACCCATTTGGTCTGGTCTCCAGTTCTATCTTTGTGGATTCCTAAATTGGGTACTTGGTGGCACCTGTCTTTTTTTCCAATTGGGGTTTTTCTCTTTTTGTTGTATAAGAAAAATAATTTATATAAATCAATTCTATACCAATATTTTTTTAGTTTTATATGATTACTTTTTCATATTTTATGTTTTTCACATAAATTTTAAAGGATTTTATAGTCAGGTATAGTAATATTTTTTGTTTCATTTGTTTCCTTTTCTTTAAAACTTAGATCTTCTCAATCCTAAAGTCAGAGAAATGTTTGTCTATATTTTATTTTAGTAATTATAGCTATGTTTCTTAAATGGTTACTTTGTGCCAGGCACTGTGCCAAACTCCTCACATATACTGTCTCTTTTGGTTTTGCTAATAGCTTATGGGACATTTGAAAATGAAGTATTTTCAAAGAAGCTAAGTAACATTTAGGTTAGGCAGTAGTTAATAGACAAAAGCAGCAATTTTAACCCATGCTTGTCAGACTTCAGAATTCTACATTTCTGTGTGATAAAGCTCGAGTGGTACTAGAAGTTTAATTGGTTTAATTATCCAACTGGATAATTGAACCTCTTTTGACGATGAGAACGCCTACATAGTTTTCTGGATATGAACTGTGACTTATGTTTACAGTATTTGTAAGGCCAGCTTATTTTTTCCTTTTGAGGCATACTTTTCTCAGGGACCTTTAACTACCTTGCATCCTGGAACTTGAAACATTTCTTTACATTGATTTCTTACTTTTGATCTAACATGTTTATAAGATTTTCTACTGCTGAAAACAAAAGAAAACTAACCAAACAGCCAACAACAACAACAACAACTCAAAAACCTTAAAGCAACAATAACAATAATAAAAAAAAACTTTCTCTGCAGGTTTCTACCTATATTTTTCATAATTACATTTATTCCCTTCAGTGCTGGATTTCTTTCAAGAGCCATGATCTGCAACCTTTTAGTGCTTAATCATCTTTTTATTTATTTCCTACCAAGAATCCCATAATATGAAAGAACCTGTCTACCAAACATACATTTATAAAACAGTGACTCATGCTTTCATTATAAAAAATCTATAATATGCTAATTAGAGAATCAAAGAAACTTAATATTTCTCTTAGTCTTTTGTAGGTTGGTAGAAACTAAATTTGGTTTACATATGGCTGTTTGAAATATTGATAATGCCCATCTGGTCTCCATTACTATGTGAATTTCATACTTGGCGAGCCTTTGAATAGATTCAGTCCTTTCTTTGATTTCTTTACCATCCATTTATTCCTTCAGTGCCTGCAGTTTGGTGCCATCAAACTTCTGCACCAAAAAAGGGACTTACTCAGACTCTGAGGCATCCTCAGAAGGATGGAACCTTCTGAGCTCCAGCACACTGGCATACAGGGAGGAACTGAAGTGCCTAGCATCAAAGCAGGAGTTGGGGGACAGCTTTCTCCAAGAAAGAAAGGGAGACAGAGGCCATTGGTCCTTTTCTGAACCACCGCTCCCTCCCCCAACAGAGCCACGGGCAGGTGTGGTATCTGAGATTCCATCAGCCTGGCTAACACTATTTACCCCACCCTGGAAATCCTAGACTCCGTCCCACTCAATTTACAGGCCCACCCAAGCTCTCAGAGTTTGTCAGAGATCTCCTTAATTAGCAAATTGAGTCATCGTATTCAGCACTTACTATGGCTGGCTGTCTTTTTATTTTTGAAATTTTCCTCTTTGCAGTCCTTTTTTATTTTTTATTTTAATATTTTTAGTTATATTTTATCGATTATGCTATTACAGTCCCAATTTTTCCCCCTTTGCCCTCCTTTACCCAGCACCCCACACTCCCTCAGGTACTCGCCACACCATTGTTCATGTCCATGGGTCAATGCGTATAAGTTCTTTGGCTACTCCATTTCCTATACTGTAATTTACATCCCCATGACTAGTCTGTAACTACCTATTTGTACTTCTTAATCCCCTCACCTCTTCACCCATTCCTCCACAACCCCTTCCCATCTGACAACCATCAAAAAGTTCTTGGTACGCATGATTCTCTCTCTGTTCTTGTTTGCTTATTTTGTTTTTTAGATTCAGTTGTTGATAAATATGTATTTAAGCCATTTTATTGTTCATAGTTTTGATCTTCTTTTTCTTAAATAAGTCCCTTTAATGTTTCCTATAATAATGGTTTGGTGATGATAAACTCATTCAGTTTTTTTCTTGTCTGGGAAGCTCTTTATCTGCCCTTTGATTTTAAATGAGAGCTTTGCTGGGTAGAGCAGCCTTGGCTGTAGGTCTCTGTATTTCATCTCTTTGAATACTTCTTGCCAGTCCCTTCTAGCCTACGAAGTTTCTTTTGAGAAAACAGCTGATAGTCTTATGGAAACTCCCTCCTGGGTAACTAACTTCTTTTCCCTTGCTGCTTTTAAGATTCTCTTTTTATCTTTAACCTTTGACATTTTAATTATTGATGTGTCTTGGAGTGGGCCTCTTTGCATCCATCTTGTTTGGGACTCTGTGTGCTTCCTGGAGTTGCATGTCTATTTCCTTCACCAAATTAGGGAAATTTTCTCTCATTTTTTTTTTCCAAATAGATTTCCAATTTCTTGCTCTTTCTGTTCTCCTTCTTGTACCTCTGTGATGCGAATTTGGACCTCTTGAAATTGTCCTAGAGGCTGCTTACACTATCATTTTTTTGGATTCTTTTTTCTTCTTATTGTTCTTATTGGTTGTTTTTTGCTTCCTTATGTTCCAGATCATTCATTTGATCTCGGCCTCTTCCACTCTAGCATTGCTTCCCTGTAAATTGTTCTTTATTTCAATTAGTGTATCATTTCTTTCTGACTGTATCTTTTTTATGCTATTGAGGTCCTCACTAAGTTCTTTGAGCATCCTTATAGACAATGTATTGAAGTCTGCATCTGATTGCTTATCTCCATTTTGTTTAGTTCTTTTTCTGGACTTTTGATCTGTTCTTTCATTTGGGCCATGTTTCTTTGTCAGCCTCATTTTGGCAACCTCCCTATGTTCTTTTCTTTGTATTAGGTAGAACTGCTGTGACTCCATGTCTTGGTAGCATGGCCTAGTGTAGTAGGTGTCCTTTAGGGTCCAGTGGCATAACCTCTCATCACACAAGTTGGGTACATGAGAGGCACCCTCTGTGTGGGCTGAGTATATCCTCCTCTTGTAGTTGAGCCTTGGTTGCTGTTGGCACATCAGTAGAGATTTACCCAGACCAGTCAGCTGCAAGGACTGGCTGTGACCACTGACCACCAACCTTCGCCCTCCATGGAGGATCAGCTGTGTAGGGGCAGGGTGGTAGTGCTCTGACATGGTCTGTAGCTTGCACAGGCTCTGGGCTTCCCCAGGTGGTGCACGCCAAAGTCAGCCCCGACCTGTGTTCTGCCTGGGACCACCCTGCATAAGTTACAAAGCAGCCTGAGATGGCTGCTACTTATGCTGGGCTTGGAGATTCCCAGGTGAAGCCAAGCTGTGAGTCTAGGCTGGCTCCTGCTAGTGCCAGTCCTGGGGCCACTTAATAAAAGGTATGGGGTAGGGGGGTACTGGGGGTTTACTGATGCCAGCTATTGCTTATTTGATAGGACTTAGGAAGGTGTGAAGCATGAGCCAAGAGCAGCCATTCACATGGAAAAGTCACTGTTAAGAGCTTGGGTGGGCTAGTAAGTTGGGTGGGACAGAGTCTGGGATTTCCAGGGTGGGGTAAATAGTGTTAGCCAGGCTGATGGAATCTCAGATACCACACCTGCCCGTGGCTCTGTTGGGGGAGGGGGCGGTGGTTCAGAAAAGGACCAATGGCCTCTGTCTCCCTTTCTTTCTTGGAGAAAGCTGTCCCCCAACTCCTGCTTTGATGCTAGGCACTTCAGTTCCTCCCTGTATGCCAGTGTGCTGGAGCTCAGAAGGAGTGAGTCCGAGTAAGTCCCTGTGTGGGTTCTTTAAGGGGAACTGCTTGGGAATCCAGAAGCTGCTTCCACCAGTTCAATTCCCATTGGTTTTTGCAGCCAGAGGTTATGGGTACTTCACTTCCTGGCACTGGAACCCTGGGCTGGGGCACCTGGTGTGGGGCTGGGATTCCTCACTCCCGGATTTTTATCTACTACACATGGATGTGGGACCAGCCTGTTGTGTGTCTCCACCCTCCCTACCAGTCTGGATGGATGTAGTTTCTTTAATTCAATAGTTGTCAGCCTTCCACTCAACTCGATTTCTAACAGTTCTGAGGGATTGTGGTTGTACAAGGAAGTGAACCATGTTTACCTATACCACCATCTTGACCAGAGATCTATGTTCTTTAAAAAAACATTAAAAAAAAAAGACTTTATTTATTTTATTTTTAGACAGAGGGGAAGAGAGGGAGAAAGAGAGGGAGAGAAATGTCAGTGTGTGGTTGCCTCTCACTTGTTCCCTACTCAGGACCTGGCCTGCAGCCCAGGCATGTGCCCTGACTGAGGAATCGAACTGGCGACACTTTGGTTTGCAGGCCGACGTTCAATCCACTGAACTACACCAGCCGGGTTTTTCTTCTTTTTTTGATTTAGAGAAGGGAATTGATAGAGAAAGAGAGGGCGAGAAACATTGATGTGAAACAGAAACATCCATCAGTTGCCTCTTGCACGTGCCCCTACCAGGGGCTGAACCCACAATCCAGACATGTGCTCTGACTGGGAATTGAACTGGTGAACTTTGGGTTTTCTGGACTATGCCCAGCCAACTGAGCCACACTGGCTAGGGCTCTTTTTTGTGTTCTTATCTCTTTGTTTCATCCTGTCTCCTTGTGAACTCCTGTTCTTGGCCTCTCTGTTCTTTGCTTTCCTCTGTATGTCTAAGATTCTTAAAATTTTATTTCTATTAGTACTGTCTTCTGAGTAAAGACCCACATTTTTTCCTGCCTGTGATACTTTTGCATGCAGATATATTATTCCACCGTCACTGCAAATTTGATATGTAAGCTGACTAGTTTTCTGGGCTTCCAAATCTATTGCTTTTTAAAATATTCTCTTATATTCTTTATTTAGTTAATGCCTTTATCTTCCTAGTCACTGAGGCTGTCTTACTTGACTTTTTCCCTGTTATTACTCACGCTCTAACTTTTATTATGAGAAGGAAATTGAAAAACAGTACATCAGACAGGTTTCATTTGCCATCATATTAAGATTTTACCACAATAATGACATTATCCACATTTGACAAATATGGAAATGGCATTGTAGAAAATCCTCCTTGTTAGTAAGAAACAGAGCTGGGATTCTAGTCCACATCTGCTTTATCCTAAATCCTGAGATTTTCCTAGTATGTCATTCACCTGTAATCTATAGTCTTTAAAATTCTGCAGTATCTTTCTCTTCCTTCCTTTTTTAAACACTACTGAGTAGTTTATATATAAAGTGTATCTTTTGAATAATTTTTGTCAGGTCCTTTCAGGATCTTTTCTGCCCTTCTAGGGCTGTATCTCTTCCACACATATTCAATTCTAATCATATGGAATCTTTCATACCTCATGTAATACGAAATACATTGTCAGTTGCCTGTTATGTACCTCTGCATCTCTATTGTTCTTAGCGGAACCTGAAAAAAATCTTTCCTCCCTTTTCCTTCAAGAGTTAGCTCAGATGTTACCTTCTTTGTGAGTATTGGCTCAAGCACTCCAAATCAACTTTTTTTTTTTTTTTTTTTTTTACTGTTTCCACATACATGGTGTTAACAGTTATTTCGTTGTGTTTTATATTAAGTTTGCTTACCTATTTGTCTTTTTCCACTGGGTTGTAAATATTTGAAAATAGGCATGTGTTTATTTTATTATTTTTGTACCCATAAGGTATTTTGCTTGTCTCTAAATGTTGCCATCTAATTTGCTTTTATTAGATAATATATGCTGTTTGTGGCAATTTATTCTAAGACTTTTATATATTTAAAAAAAGTTGATGATAGGTTTTCTGGAATTTATAGCCACAATATGTTACCAGTGCTTACTTTTATTATCACAACTGACTTAGAACATAGGATGGTGAATTCTTTTGAAATGTTAAGGACCTTTGTTTTTTTTAAGTAATTCTCCCCTGAAGACATGCTTACATGGTTAAAGAGGGGAAGGGCGGGAGAGAGAGAGTGAGAAAAACATTGATGTGAGAGAGAAACATCGATTACTTGCCTCTTTTACGCACCTGGACCAGGGACCGAACCCACAACCCAGGCATGTTCCCTGGCGGGGTTTCGAACTCCTGACCCTTTGGCCAACAGAATGATGCTCCAGTGAACTGTGCTACACCAACCAGGTGGATCTTCTGTTTTTTAAAAATGCAAAGGTTAACATTGTCCAAGTATTCTTGATATTTTTCAATTTTCTGAGCCTGGTAGTAGCCTTAATGACTTCTTGATAATGTTGTTAAATGACAAAGCTTCTCTACTTTGTATTTGTTCTATGATTGCTGCCCAGACACCAATCAGATGACAGCTAAGACTCCACATTAGCAATACTATATTTCACCTAATTGCAAATTTACTTTTATCTTTTCTTAGTCTCTGCTTAGGATGTTTACCCATCCCGCTACCTAATCAATCTATATATGATTTCAAGGTTTTTCATTCACATAAAGTTCAGATGCTGTTGTTCAGGTTTGAAATATTTTATTATCTACCTTTCAGAATTGTTGTGAGGACTCAAATTTCCAGACACACAGTAGATATTAAATAAATGTCCATTCCTCCAGTTTTACCATATCATTCCCAAAGCTGGTCTTTGTTTATATTTGTTTAGGGTGCTAGCTGTCAGTAAGTTATATTAAGATATGTGTGGCATCATGGTATAGAATGAAGCAGTGATGTTGTCTTTTAGGGGCTCACATTTTAATGTTGATGCATTGGAATATTTTACAAAATTAATTTGAAATGCCTTTTTTTAGGGAATAACGCTGTGTTCCCATCCTTCACATAGGAATTAGGTGTCAACTTGAATGAAAGGATGGAAAATGCATTTCTTCCTAATTGTCTCAGGATCTTTGAGGTTAAGATTTACCTAAAAATAATGACATGTTAAATAAAATTGTATTGATTTGTCACAGACCTTTGGAAGTATTGTGGTTACGAGTCATAAATTTTAGTATTACTGTTGTTTTAGCTTATCCCCAGTGTGGTGTAAATGTATGACAACTGTTGGGTATATTAGGAGATTCATACTTGTCAGCATCTCTTTTGATGGTGTTTTCTCCCCTTGTGTGATGAAATGGCCTTTCTTTTAAGAAGTGTTTATTAAGTATGATTGCTCACATTAAAATCTCTTGACCCAAAAATTGTTCTGTGAATTCTGGTTTCTCGTTACTGGTGCTTTTAAGGTCCCAGAGAAGTTTTGTGAATTTACTGGATATGCTCGAATCTTGGTTACTTGTGAATTTTGATATTTTTTCAGGTGATTTCTAGTCTCTAGGCCCCAGAAAATGGGATCATTTGGCCTTTAGATGAAATGGATTGGAAGGTATAAGGGTGAAGCGTCAACCTGTCTACTCAGAGTTTCTCAGTATTTTGAAAAGCTATAGAACTGTGGTGCCCCTAAAATGGCATAACTATGTACGTACTACTTTCTGACCCCCATCCCACCTCAGAATCTCTTCTTTTTCTCCCGTTCTCTTTGGCTGCTGTTCTAAATCTTTAAGCTCTTAAAACCTACTCACTCCCTCTCTGTCACATTTGAGTAAATGACTTGTGCTCTTCAGAATTGGAGGAAACGTCATTGAGAAAGAATTACCTCATGTCAGCTTTCTACCTATGTACAACATTTTTACTTGTACCTTTGCTCACTATTTTTCTTCCTAATCAGACAAAGGGGTGTTCCTTTACTATATGCTTCAGGACCTGTCTTTATTCTTTCTAGCAATTTTTTCCTTTACCTATCCCTTTTCACTTTTAGACAGCCTCTCCCTTAACATGCCATGTTGAAGCCTCTCCCATTCTGGAAGCACCAGAACCGAGGAACTAAGGAATGCTTCATGAGGAAATGTTCAGTGGTCAGTGCATTTTGGAAACTGTTACAGTTGGAGAAAGGCTTATTGTCACTATTTTTTCACCTTTCATTTATCCCTTAATTCCTAGCATTTTGCCTTTCAATTGAAATCCTTTTGATAAGGTTACCTAACCCAAATGTAACAGTTCTTACTTGACTGCCGCTTCTTTTGACATTGTCCATTCCTCAGCCCTTGAAACTTATGTTCTCTTTTCTTAGACTGTTCTTGGTCTCTTTTGGGGACCTCTTGCCCACTTTGCCTTGCCCTCAGGAACTCTCCCAAGCTCTCTCCTTGATTCTCCTCTCTTTTGCTCTACACAGTGCCCCTTGGTGATCTCATATATCTTCATTACTTCAGCTGTCCCCTGTTCACATTGGACTCCAAGGTATATTTTTTTATTCTCCCAGTCCTCTATACTCACTCATTGTAAAGATTAACTTCTTTTAAACACCTCTCTCCATGTGACATAAACCTTTAAATCCAACATGTATACAGTGAATACCACATCTTATCTTTCAAACCCATTCTTTCATTTCATTCACACACATCTATACATGTTCATCCACAAGTATACGCCCACTATTTGTGTTGATTATTGATATAACACAGTTATTTAATTGTTGAGCTCTTGGCTCTTCCATCTTCCTTATTGACCACATCCTTCAACCACTGATATCTATTGATTGTGGTACTTTGAAATTGTCTTCACTTTTAATATCACTAAGTTATAATTTAGGCCTACCTTTATTTTTTACCTGGACTATTATTGTAGTCTTTTATCTGGTTCCCTGCCAGTGGTCTTATCTTTCAGACTAGTACCTCGGTAGTTATCTGAATTTGTTTCTAGGTTTTGTCATCTGTTCTTTGTCATTAGAACAAAATCTGCATATTTTAGAAAGGTTTCTAAGGTATTCTCCCTCCTGATTACTGCTGCAGACCTACTGAACTATTTGCAGTACCATGTTCGTTCTGTCTCTGCCTTGGAACGTTCATTTTGTTTGGTGTACCCTTCTCTCTGTCTTGACTCAGCAAACTTGTCTTTTAGGATTTAGTTCAAATACATGGTTTTATGATCAAATCAGACAGCTTTAAGCATTAGGAACACAGCTTTTCCCTAGAATTTACATTGCTCTAATAAATGTATATGTAACTCGTCTTATAGGCTAACAGCTTAAGTCACACTATAGATAATTAATATTTTTGATATGTGGATGTTCTGAGCTTTGGGGGTATGGAATTGGGTTCAGGGCACATTTTATACCTGTGGAATGCCATTCTGTGCACTTCTAGAACACAGTGGCTATGTTTTGTATATCTTCTCCACAGTGCCTAGCACAGTGTCTTATGTGTTAGTTATTTAAATGGTTGAGTGAATGAACCCAGATTAAAGATTAGCTGGTGAGATGAGTTTTTGACCTAATGTTAGTGCTTAAATTTGATGTTTTGTACATTATCCTAAGTTTTTGTTGTTACGGTTTCATGACAAAATATCATTATGGAAAAATGTTTGAAAAATCTTAATATATGTTAAATTTTGTGATTAAATATGACACAATTATTGGTTAGATAGAATGCCTCTAGGTAAACCTCTCTTACTTTGCAATGTGACAGATAGGTTTTACTATTATTACTATTATATAGCTATGGATAGAAGGTGTACATAGATATAGAATGTTGTTACAATTATATAAAGTAATTCTTGCCTCTCTGGAATGCTTTCATGCTCTCACTCTTCCTGGGCTACTTATTATCTGACCTAAATGGGTGTTTTTTTCTCTTTCTATGGAGGGTAACGCCACCCCCCCGCCCCAGCTTTATTGATATAATGTACATGCAAACAGGGAGAGTATGAAGGATGAGAATGAACTAGGTATATGCCTCCATGGCCATTAATGATTACTGTAATTAGATGACTTTGACATATAATTAACTTTTAAATGGAAGAGGAGTTCATCTGTTTTTATTTTTAAATGTTTCCTATCTCCCAGATACAGAGTTTGCCTTTTGATATATACTGGTTCTACTTGTCTCAATTTAAATATTCCATATTTTTTTGTGAATTCTTATGATAGTACTACTCCATTCAGTGATGGTAATGCAAAGAAAAGGGAAAGGCAGGTGTAGGTGGCTTCATGCTTTACAAATCTTAACAAACTTTTCTAAAACATTTTTGTAAAAATAACATATACTTACCAGAAAAAAAATCAGATACTATGGAGAAGTACAAGGAAGGAAGCAAAAGTGTCCCCATTGTTCTCACCACCCAGAGATAACATCTCTATTAACATTATTATAGTGAGCATCTTTAGCTAGCATCCTTTTACACACATGCACACACACACGGGTACACACATATACATATTCTTCTCCCCTCCTTTCTCTTAGACATAATAAACACATCGTTTTTACAGAAATAGCAATTTAGTATAATTGCTGTGGTGGCTTCAATAGTAGTGTGGGCCTCTTTTCATGGTACATAAAAATATATCAATGAACATGGTTTTTTAAAATTGTATTTTTCAATTACGGTTTACATTCAGTACTATTTTGTATAGTTTTAGGTGTATAGCACCGTGGTTACATAATCATATACTGTACAAAAGTGTTCCCCGCTGATATTTCCATTACCCACCTGGCACAAATAGTTACTACAATATTATTGACTATATTCCCTATGCTGTATTTTACATCCCTGTGACTGTTTTGTAAGTACCAATTTGTACTTCTTAATCCCATCATCTTTTCTACCCAGTCCGCAAACCCCCCTTCCCTGTGGTAACCATCAGTCTGTTCTCTGTATCTATGAATCTGTTTCAGTTTTGTTTGTTTGTTTATTTTGTTCTTTAGATTCCACATATAAGTGAAATCATGTGGTATTTGTCTTTCTCTGACTTAATTACACTTAACATAATACCCTCTAGGTCATTCATGCTCTTACAAATGGTAAGGTTTCCTTCTTTTTTTAGGGCCAAGTAATATTTCAGTGTGTGTATGTGTGTGTGTATCCACAACTTTTATCCACTCCTCTACTGTGATAGACACATGGCTATTCATATCTTGGCTATTGTAAATAATGCTGCAATGAACATTGGGGTATAGTCTTTCAAGTTAGTGTTTTGTGTTTCTTCTAAAATACATCCAGAAGTGGAATTGCTGGTTCTCAAGGACTCCCCGTACAGTTTCAGTTTTTTGAGGAACCTCCATACTATTTACCACAGTGGTTGTGCCAATTTGCATTTTCAGTAACAGTGCAAAAGGATTCCCTTTTGTTCACATCCTTGTCAATACTCGTTTGTTGATTTATTGATGATAGCCATTCTGACAGGTGTGAGGTGATAATCTCATTGTGGTTTAATTTATATTTCTCTGATGTCAATCCACATGATTATTAATGGCTATACACTATTGTATTTACCATGATCCACATAACTGTATTCCTATTGATAGATATTTTAGTTACTTCCTTTAAAAAAAAAATTCCAAATAAAAAAATGTGATAAATTTAATACATTTTACTTGGTTGATTTTCTCCTCAGCTATAATTCCTAGATGTGGGATACTAGATCAAGCGGCATGTGTATTTTAAAATTTTAATGCATACTGTCAGACTATTCTCAAGAATAATGTTCATAGTATTACTTACTTCTCACAAACTTTGTAAAAGGTGAACTAATGAGTATTCTTGGAAATTTATGTGCCTATAATTTTAAGATGTTATATATAATTACTTTATACTGAATTCATGAAAATTTTTCTGTTTAATTCTACCATAATATAAAGCTCTTATTACTGATTGATTTTCATTTGGCAGGTTCTGGTATTACACATGCTACGTTCCCTAAAGATAGTCAAATTATAAATAGGACAACTTGCATTTAAAAAAACAGTTACATGAATCTCTTAGAAGCACTAGTAATCAGCTCTCTTTGACTGCTTTCATCAATTTGATTCTGATTTATTTAGAATATCGTATTTTCTTTATTGGATTTTTTATCAGAGGGCCCTGTTTGTTTCAGAAGATTTGTAATGCGATGCTAGACTAATTTCAAAATAGTAGTGGTATTTAAATGTGAGTGTTTATAAGTGAACCATGACAGCTGTTAAATAGGTGAGTTTTTGATTAACTCAGAAGTTTATTATATTTTGATAATATATTTTGTTTATATTTTGATAATAATTTACCATATTTGGCTGTGCTTAAAATGTGGGAAAATAACCCATTAAATTAAAAAAAAAATTGTAGAAATGTGAACTTGGAAGTTCTGGTTAGCCATTCGACTTCTCCTTTTCATCTCATCCTGTTCCTCTTTATTCTGTGTTGTTTATGAATACTGAAGACTAGTAAAAATAGCACTGATTAGGGCTGGTCTTTATGTCCATGGGTGTCATCTTTTTACGCGTTTTTAGATCATTTTATCAAGGCAGAATGCTTGCCTATTCCTTCCTTTCTCCCTCACTGCCAGTCCCTCCTCTTCTCCCTTCACAAATAATTCACTGCATTTTACCCTTGCCAAGACGCCCCCACATATACACTCATACAGTTATACACACACACACCCATACACACCTGCCTACCTATTTTGGATATGTATCTTTTGAATTAGCCTCAAGTAGGCTCCTTTGTCACTCCAGAGATGGAAGACTAGTAGTGAAGTTGGGAGATTGGTGTTGTAGGTTTTGGAAAAAAATAGATAAGGTAAACAATAATATTAACATTTTATTTCCTGTTTTTTAAATTGATTTAATTCAGTCAAGGACAGTGGAAACTTGATCTGGTCAGTCTAATTGGATTTTAGCAATAAAGTCATTAAATAAAACCTTCCTTCTCTTCCTTTCTTTCCACTTTCTTTTCTTTTTTTTCACCTCCTTCTCTTCCTCTCTTTTTCTACTTCCTCTCTTACTCTCTTTTATCCTGGCTAAAAAGTGAAAGATGGATTGCAGTTGAGCAAGATGAGTCAAGTTGGTCCATTGAAATGATGATGTGGCTAATCTCAGTAGAGATGATGGTAACCTTGACTAGGGTACTGACAGTGAAATGAGTAGAAATAGTTGAATTTGAGAAATATGTAGGACTTAGAATAGACTCCATGACTTTATGCTGCAAAGATATGTACATTATCAAAAGGATAGTTACTTGTGACATCATTTACCTGTTCCAGAAAGAGATGATATAGAAAGGAAAACAACACTTCAAAAGGAAAATGAGCTTTATAAGGAAGTAACTGATTTGCTTACAAGTTGTTTGAAATGATAATTATAAAGTACCTCTTTACTTTTTACTGGTGTCTGATCTAACCAAAACAAGGAGTTGGCTGATTTTTATATGTTAATAACTTAAGATCAAATCAGGAATATCTTATGTTTTGAAAACATCACCATTAGATTTGTCTTGCGGCCAAGACAGAAGAACCGGGAGTGGACTTATCTTTTATCCAGAAATAGAAAAAAAATGAACAAAATATATGAAAAAACAGCTTTCAAGATATGAGATATCAGGCAGTGGAGGATTCTGATCCCTGATAGCTGGGAAACAAATGAGGTGAGCTCTTAGGATTACTCCAGCTTACTGCCTGGAGACAGTTTGCCAGACTTGATGCCCGGAGAAGGAACTCGGGTGGAGCCTGTCTAATTGCGGACACCAAACTGGAAGTTCACAGAGGCCAAGGTGGCTGTAGTTCACAAAAGAAAGTACTGGAGAGGAGAGAACTCATACTCAGAGGGATCTTTGGACACTTGCAAGTATTTCCCTTAAGTCTTCAGCTGAGTATTGATCAGAAGATAGGAGTGAGCAGGCTGCTTGGAGTAGAAGAAGAAATTTCTGAGAAGATCACAGGAAATAATTCTCAGAGCTTTTACAAGGCCAATAATAGTTCCTATTCTCACCAGCTAACTTGGAAAACATAATTCATGAAGCATCAAGTAAGCTAATGGGAAGTTTTTTGCCTCAGTATTGGGACCAAATTAGCCTTAGAATAAATGCTGTCCTAGTCATTCCTAATAAAGCTTAAAAGTAGCACCTGAAAGGATCAGACTTAATTGTTAAGCAGTTTAACTACAATGGAGAGCAAAACTGAAGAAGATTTATAGGAATAAAGAAAACTCAGCATCCAACAAGATAAAAGTAACAATATTTGGTATCCAATAAAAAATGAGCAGATATGCAAAGAAGTAGGAAAATATGACTCATGAAGAGAAGGAAATACAATCTATCAAAATTGACCTAGCAGTGTCACATCAGTAATATATAAGAACTTCAAACCAGTTATTACAACTCTATTCAGTATGTTCAGGAAGCTACAGGAAAGACTAAATGTGTTAGTAGAGACATGAAAGTTTAAAATCCAAATTGAACTTCTAAAGTTTAAAACTACAATATATGAAATGAAAAATATATTGGATGGAATTAATGGCAGATTAGACATTGTGTAAGAAAAGATTAGTAAACTTGAAGGCATAGCAATAGATACTATCTAAAAAAAACATAGAAAGTAAGCTGTGGGATAACTTGAAAAATTCTGGTACTCTTGTATTTGGAGTCCCTGAACCAGAGTAGGGGAGGGGTGGGTGCACAAAACAAATGTTTTAAGAAATGATGGGCAAGTATTTTCCAAAGTGAATAAAAACTGTAAACCCACAGGTCTAAGAAGCCCAAAGAACACAAGCACAAAAGAATCATGGGGAAAAACGTAAAAGTACACCAAGGCACACCAAGTGAGAGCCGGAGGAAAAAATACCCATTTTTGAGCAACAAAGATATAAATAGCACCATATTTCTTGTTGGTAGCAATGCAAACCAGAAGAATGAACAATAACTTTATAATACAGGAAGTAAAAGTATGTCAACTTAGAATTCTGTTCTTGGGAAAAATATTTTCCAAGAATGAAATCAAATGAGTGCATGTAAAGTCTGGTAAAATTTGAGTAAGATGTGGAGTTTAGTTTAACCTATTGCACCACTGTTAATTACATGGTTTTGAAAATATACTGTAGCTATGTGAGATGTTATCTTTGGGGAAAAATGGTGAAGAATACTACTACTTGTCAGTCTTAAGTTATTTTAAAATAATTGAAAAAAATTTAAAAATACATACTTTTTCAGATATACAGGAATTGAAAGGATTCACCATCAGCAGAAGTATACTTCAGTAGATGTTAAGATGTTAAGATATTAAAGGAAGTACTTCAGGCAGAATGAAAACAATGCCGTCTTTAAATCTGGACCTATACAAAGAAATGAAGAGTACTGGAAATAGTTAACTACATGAGTAAATATTCTCGCACTGCTTAACGATGGGAATATGTTCTGAGAAATGAGTCGTTAGGTGATTTTGTCATTTTGTGAATATCAAAGAGTGCATTTACACAAACGTACATGGTGTAGCTACTGTACAGTAGGCTATAAGGTATAATTTACTGCTCCTAGGCCATAAACGTGTATGGTCCATTATTGTAGAATACAACATGAGATGAAATCAAGTACAAGAGAAAATTATGTAATCAAGAGACGTGGTAAACACTAGATATGAGAGGCTGCTGCTGGTGTAACAAAGCACACTGTTTTGTAGCCATCTTTTTTTTCCAAGAGGAAGGGAAGGAGAAGGAGAGGGAGAGAAACATCAGTGTGTGGTTGCCTCTTAAGTGACCCCCACTGGGGGCCTCGCCCACAACCCAGGCCTGTGCCCTGACTGGGAATTGAACTGGCGATCTTTTGGTTCACAGGCCAGCACTGAATCCACTGAGCCACATTAGTCAGGGCAACAAACTTTTTTTGTAAGTAGAAAGAGTCCAGTCAAGTGTAAAATGTAGTATAGTAAATACATAAACCAGTAACAGTTGTGTACTATTATTGTCAAGTATTATATATTGTACATAATTGTACATGCTATACCCTTGTATGACTGGCAGCACAGTAGGTTTGTTTACCCCAGCATCACCACAAGCATGTACATGAGTAATGTGTTATGCTCTGACATTATGGTATAACTAACTAGTTGATAGAAATTTTTCAGCTCAATTTTAATCTTTGGGAACACCGTCATATAAGCAGTCTTTTGTTGACCAAAATGGTGTGTAAGTGTATAAGAAACTTTCTTTCTTATTATTTAAGTCTCTTTGAAAGATAATTGACTCTTCAGAGCAAAAGTAGTAACTGTATTATAGGGTTTATAACATATAGAAATAAAATATATGATGGCAGTAGCACAAAGCCTGGGAGGGGAAAAATGGAAGTATAATATCGTAAGCTTGTTGTACTATACCTGCAGTATTTTAAGACTATGATAGTATTATGGACTGAATTGTGTTTTCCCCGAACTTACATGTTTAAGCCCTAACCCGTAATGTGACTATATTTAGAAATGGGGCCTTTAAAGAGATAATTAAGCTTCATTGTGGCCATAAGGTTGGGGCCCTAATCCAGTGACTGGTATCCTTAGAAGAACACAGATACCAGATGTAAACACACTGGAAAAGACCAATTGCTGTGAGGACACAGCAAGAAGATGGCTGCCTGAAAACCAAGGAGAGAAGCCTCAGAAGAAAGCAGCACTACTGGCACCTTGGTCTTGGACTCTCACCTTCAGTTTCTTTTAAGTTTCCCAGTATGTGGTGTTCAGTTATGGCCCCCTAGCAGATTAAGGCAGTTGCTGATATGTACTTCAAAACCTAAGGCAACTGCTACAGTAATAGAACAGAGAGTTAAGCTAATAAGAGAGAAGGGATGAAATTAAACAGAAGTTTCAGTTGATCCCAAAGAAGGCAGAAAAAGGAAAAGGGGAACAAGGAACACATGAAACAAATAGAAAACAAATAACAAGATGGTAGGTAGATTTAAACCCAACCAAAACAATAATCATATTAAATGTAAGTAGTGTAAACATCCCAAGAAAAAGGCAGAGATTTTCAGATTGGCTGTGTGCTTCAGACACTTGGATCCAGTTGGATTCAGATTACATACAGAGAAGGTGATTTGAGGAAGAGGTAGAAATTGAAGTGACGTGAATGCCAAGGAATGCCAAAGAGAGTTGGCAGTAAGCCGAAGCTAGGTGAGAAGCATGGAATGGATTCTGCTCCTGTCCCTCTGGAGGGACTGCCAACACCTTAATTTTGGACTTTGGGCCTCCAGAAACTGTAAGAGAATAAATTTCTGTTTTAAGCCATCAGGTTTGTGATAATTTGTTAGAGCAGCCACAGGAAACTGATGCATACATACTAGCAAAATTATAAAAATTATGCATCTTAGAATATCAGAAATATAAAATAAGTATCATTCTGGTAAAATGCCTGAAGGCTTGTACATTGAAAACTTAAAAACATTTCCGAGAGGGATTAAAGAAGACAAGTAAATGGAGATGTGTATCATATTCATGGTTCTGAAGACTGAATTACAAGATGTTAATTCTCCCCAAATGGATCTAGAGATTCAGTGTAGTCTCAATTAAAATTCAGTAAGCTATTTAATAGAAATTGGCAAACTTAGTCTAATATTCATATGAAAAATGCAAAGAATCTACAAACCAAACCAGATTAAAAAAAAGAAAAAAAGATGTAAGACTTAACAATACCTGACTTCAAGATTCTGTAAAGCTACAGTAAACAAGATAAAGTTCTATTGGCATGAAGATAGATTGGCATCAATGGAATAGGTTAGAGAGTACAAAAATTAACTCACTTGTTAGCTGATTTTCAGTGCAATAGTAAGCGCTGTTTGGTGGACAAAGAATGATGTTTTTAACAAATAGTGCTGGAATAACTGAGTATATGCAAAAAATTACCTATATACAAAAATTAACTCAATATGTATCATAGACCAAAATGTAAAACATGACACCACAAAACTCACAGCGGAAAACAGGAGAAAGTTTCTGTGGCCTTTGGTTAGGCAAAATTTCTTTGATACAATACCATATACATGACCCATAAAACTTTTTTTTGATAAACTGGTCTTCATTAAAATTTAAGAATTTTTGTTTTTTGAAAGGTGACTGTTAAGATGATGAAAAGGCATAGACCTCCAGAAAAAAGGGCTTATATCCAGAACTGTCAAAATTTCTTAATAGACAACAAACCCAATAAAATTGGTCAAAAATGTGAACAGACATTTTACCAAAGATACAGAATGGCAAATAAGTCATTTGGGAAATGAAAATTAAAATCACAGTGAGATATCACTACACACCTTTTAAAATTTCTCAAATGTAAAAGTCCTACCAAAGCTCATGTTCCTGATTGCATAGAGCAACTTGAGCTCTCTACAGTGCTGGTGGGCATATTAAAATAGTACAACTACTTTGGAAGACAGCTTATCAATTTTTTAAAAAGGTTAAAAAAATCACATATATATGTATGTGAGATTCATTTATATTAAATTCTAGAAAATTCAGACTAATCTATAGGGACAGAAAGCTGGATGGATCGGTGTTTGAGTGGAGACCAAAGTAGCGGAGCAGAGAGGAACTGGAGGGAGGGATTTAAAAGGCTTGTGGAAACTTTTTGGGCAGGATGGATATATTTATTATCTTGATTTGGTTAATAGTGCCATGATTGCCTACCTATGTCAGGAGTTATCAAAGTTTATATTTTAAATATGCACAGTTTATTACACATAAATTATATCTAAATAAAACTGATAAGGCACTAGGTCATGTTTCATTCAGTGCGTTGAAAGCTTACTCATAACAACTTATGAAGCCATTAAGGTAAAGCAAGTAGAGCTCATTATAAGGAGCTGTACCATGGAAGATATTTTATGGTTTTATAAATTTACTATGTGATTAGAAAGAAACCTGACCAATATTCAGGAATATAGTGATTTCTCAGTTATTCACCTCACCTTAAGACAACTCTCTTAACGTGCCTTTTTGACATGTTTGTAATGAAATATTACATAATATTTTGTTTTCTGTTTTCAGTTAGTATAAACCTCTTTCTGTGCTTTCTGCATAATTAAAAAATATTTAATGGCTGCACCTTTAATTTTGTTGCACTAATTATTAGTTTTTTAATTTATGGGACTAATTTATGATGGTCTTAAATATTAAATAATATGTTTGTAGTGGAATCCAGCAGAGTATTAAATACTGCTACTTTAAAACCATTTCCATGGAATCAAATGATAGTAAGAAAGCATAAAATTGTGTTAAATTTGAGTTAGAAACCTCATCAGAAAGCATCTTCATTGTAAGAAGACTTTTATCTGTCATTTGTAGATAGGAAATAACTGTATCATTTTGGTTGGGTAGGATGTGTGGATTGAAACATTAATTATTATTTCATTTAAAATATAATGATAAAATTATAACAATGCTTTTAAAGCTGAAGGGCAGAACTCTCGGTTTAGTATATTGCTGTCTAGAGAGTACAGGTCGATGCCATTCAAATGTTGGGAGATGTCAATTTGGAGAACTCACTATATAAAAAGTAGTTGGTGGTTTTTGGCATGAAAGATGCAGTATAAATTTAAGTATATGAGAACCCAAAACTCCATTTTTATTGATAAAATCTCACAAAGAGAATGTTATTTAACTTGATGAAACATCGATTTTTATTTTCAAATGTGCATTTATAGCTGTTTAAGATATAAATAAAAATTAGGATTAAAATATGAATGGAAATTGGAATAGAAATATAAATTATACTGGAAATATAATTATCTATGTCTTTAAAAAATACAAATTCAGTATTATAGGACTATACCTAGATAGTTGTATCTTTGTATAACCTTTGATTTTCTTTCCACTATCCCTTTTAAAATTCGTTTTATTCTTTTTAGTGTTGTTGAAGTTAGACAAATACTTTATGTAACCCAAGGTTGAGTCTTCTTTCTAGATATAACCATCACCTCCAAAAGCTAAGAGAAATTGCTTATTTTCTGATGAATAGGTAATTAATTATAATGTGATCAGTTTTAGTTACCAGCTTTGCCTTGTCTTTTAAAAAAGTATTCTTAACATGTAAAAGGTGTGTGCCGATGCTATTTTACTTTATCAACCTCTTATTTATTTTAAAATAGTAATATTAAAGCAGTTTTAAGAGTACATCTTTTTATTGTAGTTATTTTAACTAATTTTATTATCAAAAAGTATTCATTATTATAATAATTTATCATTACTTTGAATATTTCTGATAGTTCGCTAATTTGGCTGTAGGAATTTATATTATCTGTTAGTAATAGTAGCACTACTCTCTTATTCCTAGATTTTATTTTTCGTGTTGTATTGTAATCCTATACAATTCTTTTTTCTGCTGTTTAAATTCTTTTACTCAAATACTCAGAGTTGAATAAAACAATCTTTCAAACCACCCACTTAAGGGAAATGCCTCACATCATAAATCAGGACTTAAACAAAGGATGAAGGATTTTAGACCCTTTTTTTCATTTCCTAATTAAAATTCACTCTTGGGTTGATTTCTTGCATCTGTGGTTGTTGAATCTCTAGAAGTTGCAGTTAAGTGTGTAAATTTTCAGTTATTTTTAATAACTTCCATTATAAATCTTGAGGTCCTCTATACTTTGTTAGAGTGACATTGTATGTATGATTTGTTTGGCAAAGGTAGAATATACTTTCATCTCCTAGTTCTCGTTTATAGGATGCATTAAATGTAGGCTTTCAGATCAATTTAAATAGATTTTAGTTTAGAGAAATTCAGATTTCAAATCAGATATACTGTTATTCACAGTAAATGTAGGATATATGTGAAATGGAAAATGGGTAACATTTATTTCTCAGGAACATGCTACTAAAAAGTTTTGCGTGCATATGTAATTTTCTTTGTCTAAATCTGCCGTCTCTTTGTCTTTTAATCCTGAAGTCTCCATCTTTCATAGGCATTCTGAACGCTTTTTCAAGATATCTGATTGCTTTTATCTTGACTCCATCTTCTAAAATAGGTTTAGAATTAACTGGTACATACAGATGTAGCTCAGAGGTGATTCCATCAGTAGCCATGTGTTTCCTGTAACTAGGGATTAACACATCAGTAAAATGTGTCCGCTTATTTTTTACTCCAGAAATTAAGGAATTGACCATGCTTTAAAGAACATGCCTCGGTTTTTGAAAACTTTAAAATTTGGAAGGTTTACTGTGTGTGTGTATGGGTGCGTATGAGAGATAAAAGAGGATTTTATTTTTCTCTTTGGAAAATATATTTTGGCTTAGGCTTGATTCTCCACCTTCTCCCTCCAGAATTTCATGTCTTATATGTGACAATAAAAGAGGTTCATTTTGTATATCTAGTATATTTTGATTAAACTCAGATTAACATTTCTTCTATATTTTATCACTTTGTTTTTAATTTTCCCTGGCATGCAACTGGTAAAGTATCATTTGTTTTAGAGTTTACAATTAGGTTAGCCTGTTGATTTATCTTCCAAATCAAAGTGTCATTCATATCAAATAGGGAAGTTTTCTTGGGTTGTGCAGTAATTCGTCCATTTTCTGATCTTCTAATGATTATTAGTTTTAGAATACTTGTGGGTTACTAAATTCTTTGTATCGTGATTCAGTGCTTTAAACTTAGTTTATATGTATGCATAAAATGTGAGCTGAAATATGAACATACTGAATTATTTCCTTGGTTGACCCTATTGGACGTTGAATTCAAATGATAATCAATCATGTTAATGGTCATTGAATCTTTATCACACTTAAATATGTAGAATTTAAAATGTTCGCCATTTCAGAAAAATATTTAGGATATTCATTTGTTTCACATGAACAGAAATATAGTCCATTCGTGAATTTGAAATACATTCTCATATGTTCTACTAGTTCTTAAAGCCAAAATTATCATTTGAATATATAAAATGTGACAGTACCACTGTGGTGAAATATTTTAAATGTAATCTTATGGTAAAATATTTTTAATATAACATTAGTTGCATGTGGTACTTTACAGGCATTGGGGCTCCTATTTTTTTCTTACATCTTGATTTTTCCCACGTTTGCCTTGTTTATAAGTGGGTTTTGTTTTGTTTTGTTTTGTTTTTTTGGTCTTTGTTACTTAAATAC
The DNA here is from genome assembly GCA_004026545.1 of Mormoops blainvillei. Taxonomy (NCBI): domain Eukaryota; kingdom Metazoa; phylum Chordata; class Mammalia; order Chiroptera; family Mormoopidae; genus Mormoops; species Mormoops blainvillei. The sequence continues at coordinate 81,657 of PVJD01001178.1, forward strand.
ATGGCAACATATTGAGAAAATGTCTTAAGGGCTTACAAAAAAGGAAGTGATTAATTTTGGAATAAAGGCTGTTTTGACCTTTATATTGGTAGAAGTGGTTTAAAGGTATTAAATTTGAAACTTGTTGCTCAGTTTTGAGGTAGTCTCAACCTCCCAGTTCTCTAAAATGTGTTAGGATAGTTTGATAATGATGCATATTTGACAATAAAGGCAAATCTTACATGTTTCTGAGGTTAAACCCTGCATGTGAAATGATTAAAATTCACAAATTTTATATAAAAAATTCCCTCAAGAAATTTAATTTACCACTCCAAATTATGGAAACTAAAAAACACTGTAAATTTTTTCAGTGAAATATTTAATCAATAAATAAAACACTGTGAAATTATGCCTCATGGATTCATTGTCTTTTTTGGGCTTAAAGTGTGTTAACTTACTATATTTGATTTTTAAATAGACACCAAATCCTACCGCAAGCGAGTTTATTCCTAAAGGAGGATCAACCTCCAGGCTGAGTAACGTGTCCCAGTCAAATATGTCTGCCTTCTCTCAAGTTTTCTCTCACCCATCCATGGGAAGTCCTGCTGCTGCTGGATTAGCACCAGGTAAGTTGAGTAACTGTTTTCAGTGAGTTCCCGAGATCAAATCTGTAAGCACCATTTGTATTAGTGTATTAGAACTGAAATTGTATACTTGAATGATTCACATTTGAACACATTGTGAGTTTTATGTTCTAGATTTTGGTACCATAGTTGAAAAATTGAAAGCAAAGTGTAAATATGAACAAAAATTATATGTAAGGGTGTTTAAAAGCACAGAAATAAATTTAAAGAAGAAAATGGTTATTTAGGAAAAATATCTGTCTATCTGGGCTTCAGTATTTCCCTTTTTTAAAAGTCAATGATAATGCTATTTCACTCAAAAACTTCTCTGAGAGCATAAGAAATAAAATATTGATGTGTGTGTTTCAAAAGTCCTTTTGTACCAAAATTTCTAAAAAATAATATCCTATATTTTTCAGAACATAAGTTTAGATGTATTTATTAACTTACAGATGTTTAATTATAAATCTGTAATAGTAATTTTTAATTGGGTCAAGTATTACAAACAATAGTAGGAAAGAAATGTAAAAGTATTAGAGTTATTGAGGTAGGGAAAACAGTATTTCTCAGTCATTTTCTTCCAAGTTTACCCATAATGACAGAATTTGAACAAAAGTCCTTACACCCCAGGGGTCCTGAGGAATGGTTCATAGTTACCTTTAGAGAACTTTTTTTTAAAACTTCTCTCTTTTATCTTAAAAATTCACACAACTTTTGCATTCTAGTTCATGACATAAATATTTATTATAATAGAAAAACATGAAAAATTTCTTACATAATTAACATCAGCCATCTCTGCTGCTCTGTACCTTAATCAGAAAAGTGAGGTATGTAAAATTACATTGAATTTGTCATAAGTGCCGAGCAAGGGTATCTGATGTCTGTAAAATGTTTGAGCTCTCCGTGCAGATTATGTATATGCATTAAATGAAGCCAAAGTATTTATCTAGATCAGCCTGGAACTAGCCTTCAGGGCTTAATCAAATTAGTAAGAAAATTGTTGGTTTTGATACTGATATGGAATCAAGGACCTTTTGGGGAAGAATGAGAGAAGGTAACAATAACTTTATGGAACAGAACATTTGGTTTAGCCTGTAAAGTATCGAGTGTACTCAGAGGCTAAATTGCCTTGTGTTGCCAAGGGTTTATCAGTGCCTCCTCCTTCTACCTTTCCCTCTCTCTTCCTCTCCACTCATTTCCCTCTACCTTTCAATCCCCTTCCCTTCACATGTCCCCTTACCCCTTTTCTTCTACTTTGGCTCTTTTCAGGTTTAGTTAAGTTTATAAACATTTTCCCTTCTTCCCTAGAGAGCAGTGTCAGAATTGAATATCCCTGGTAGCCTAAAAGTTTTACTTGTAAGTAATGTGCTACTGTGATTTTTCTCCCATTGAGGTGTGTTCACATTGTGTACATGAGCATAATTTACATGTCAGCTATACATCTAAAATTTCTTGGAGATTGTCCAGACTTCTGAGAAGTTTTTGTAAAGCACTCAACAGTGGTATCTATATGCAAATAGAAAACTTTGGCTTTTGTGATTAAGTACCAATTTATTTTGGCATAACAGCACATCTTCCTTTGTTTCAAAAATAAATATTTTGTTCACATCTTCGATAAGACTAGTTCAAGCTTGCCATTTAATAAAATAGGCTTTTTAAATATTGGAGGCATTAAAAGTGTCAAAGAGAATTTTAGATCTTGAAAATGTTTAGTTAAGAAATCCATTAATGCTGTGGTATTTAAACTTTTCAATAGGTATTAACTTGTGTGTAGGTAAGTGTTTTATTGGCCCCAATTGGCTATTATAACCTAAATTTGGGGTGAAATTAATTAATTTAAAAATTAAATTAGATGAAAAACTACTTCCTCTTCTACATAGCTCGAATGTTAAAATGGTCCTTTTACTTCTTATTGATGAGAGTAATTACTGTCTGGAACCATTGGAAATAGGTCAGTATATTATATTAAATAGATTCCTAAATTTTTTATACATGTTACTTAAAAATTGTTCTTCATTTCAAATGACAGCGAACAAACTAGTTTTCCAAAAATAGATGAATGGTTTTGCATTTATTATTTCCCCATATTTTCTTGTTTTAGGTAATGTCTTAACACTCTCTGCAGATGACCAAAGAAAAAATTAAGCCTGACTTATTTGTAAAAAACGATTTACCCCTTCAGTGCCTTCCATTACTTCTTACCCACAAGTGCTGTTTTTTTCAAGGCCTAAGAAAAGTTTTTGACATTCTGCTTTAAGGTTGTAGAATAACAAAGGTCGTAAAGTTTACCTCAGTGATGATGTAATTTATTGTTACTGCTTCTTTTCTACTACGTGTATAACCTATTGATAATTTTCAGTTATTGATAAAGTTTCATTTTTCTTTTTTCCAATTTCTATTCCATAATATTACCCCCAAAAATCTGTACAACTACTGTTTTTCTTAAAAAAATATGAAGCCTTAAATATTTTGGCATTCAAATGTAAACTAGAGTAATGTCATTTTCATTACATATGAAGAAATACTTAAATTATATCTCTTGACCAAAATGTAAAAATACGTGAGCAAAGTTGATTAGATATTAAGATTTTGAATTTCCTCAAATTATAAGAAGCAAAAGCATAATTTTGGGAACAAAGTAGATCCTGAGTGAATCAGGTCTGTTTTATAAACTTGTTTTGATCATCTCTGAAACATTATTTGTGTTTTTAAAAAAGTTTTAATGCAACAAGTAAAACTTTATATACAAGTTATTTGAATTTATAGCCAATTAGGTTTAAAGGTACTTAAAAGTGTTAAAAATAAGCAGCACATTTCCATTGAATTGTATACACAATCATTTTATTCTATTTTCATGTAAGAAATCAAAGATTTACTTGTTTTATGCACTCAATCTAAGAACACTAGCAAAATTTCTAAGAATCTTCTATGAAGGTAGTTGTTATACAAGTATGGGGAATGGCATTCAACTTGGGCTTCATTGTCTTTCAAAACACCTAAATTTGTAAATATGCACTTTTCTCAAGTCACAGCTTGTATTATCCTGAGATTCACAGCTTTCAAAAATTAAGAATCTCTGGTTGAACACAGTCCTAGCAAAATTTATTTTAATTTTATTTATTTTCAGAACATGTAGTCTAAAGATACATATTTTTTAATAGCTTTTGCTTTAGGCAAACAGATTTTGAATAGGTCTTTAGAAATGAAAATATGACTACACTAAGTATATGGAATGATAGTTTATACTTAATTATTTTTGTGCCATGAAAAATAATTTTATCATGAGAACCAGTTGCTTAAATGTTCTTCTTAATCAGAATTTTTCCTAAGAGTGTTCTGATTTGGTAGTAGATGTAGTAAACTAACTTAATATGCTTTAATTACCTCAATATTAGCCACAGTCTGTTCGAAAGTGCTTGAGAGAGGTGGCAACAGGAGCATACGTTTCTGGATGGTGTTATACTATACCATCTGGTGATTCAATGTGCAGTTCTGACTCAGGAATTGAGTATCTCTTGTTCTGCTTAATTGTGTGTGGATGCTTGGGAGGGACAGAGGGGAGTTCTTGGACTTGAGAAATGCCACCAATGATTTATAAATGAGAGAGTATTAAGTGATTTTCAGTATTTTCAAATATTTATTCTTTCAAGATGAAAATGGTGCAGATTTTTGGACAATTTGGTATATTTTATTATAAATATATTTTATTGCTTTGGGGAAAACATTTATACTAAACTTACTATTATTAAATGATTATATTCATTTATCATGTTTTTAGATGCAGTTTTCAAAGTACTTAATTACTTCTTATATATTCCTGAGGGTGTCAAATTGATGGGTAAAATTGGCTAATATTCTTTATTTTTTAAAAGATTTTATTTTATTTTTAGAGAGAGGGGAAGGGATGGATAAAGAGAGTGGGTCGCCTCTCATGCGTGCCCCAACTTGTGATTGAACCTACCACCCAGGCATGTATCTTGACTAGGAATTGAACCACCATCTTTCACTTTGCAGGACAACGCCCAACCAACTGAGCCACATCTGTCAGGGCTGGCTAATGTTCTTTGACGTGTTTTCTGGCTTGGTCAAGTTGTGGGGGAAATGGGAAAATTAATATTTATCCATCATTCTTGTTCAAAAATATTAAAGTATTAAACTTTATATGCAGGGTCCAGGACAGATAATGCCCCTTTTTTATTATGAAATCTTTTATTACAAAATCATAAGCATATAATTCTGTAACCTAACAATATCACAGTCAAGCACACCATGCGACATTTTAGATGAAATGTTCAAATTGCTGTCCATCTCATGTGATACATTCACGTTCCCTAGCAACCACGCTCAAGCAAGCCTTACTTCTGCTGGACCCTGTATATAATATACTATTTAAAATATTTATTCTTTTTTATTTTTAAAAAGAATTTATTTATTTATGTATTTTTAAAGAGACGGGAAGGGAAGGGAGAAGAGAGGGAGAGAAAACATCAGTGTGTGGCTGCATCTTGTACACACCCTACTGGGGACCTAGGCCACAACCCAGGCATGTGCCCTGACAGGGAATTGAACCAGCAACCCTTTGGTTCCCAGGCAGGCACTCAGTCCGCTGAGGCACACCAGCCAGGGCTAAAATATTTATTCTTATACTGTTGAAAAGTTTGGATAAGGAGATCCCTTTTACTTTTAAAATTCAGTGCTAAAAAATAGTTTTGTGATTTCATTAGCTCTATGGCATTTCTATTATAGATGAGTAAAATGGAGGCTTAGTTCATTCAGTTGCAGAATAGTTGATTTATGTGATAATCTGACATTGGTCATTGATCTAGGTGAAACCTTTGAGGTTTACATAGTTCAGCCTTGCACCAGTTCAGAGGCGGCATTCCTGACAGATTATCACCTAGCTTCTGCTTTGTCACTTAGAGAAGCAATGAGGAATTCGTTAGCTAACCGAGGCAACCCAGTGTACATTTTTACAGTTTGAATAGAGAAGAAAATTATATCTCATCTGAACTAATCTCTGTCTTGTCTTTTTATCTACTAGTCCTAGTTCTTTCCCTTTGTATTGAGTGGAATAAATCAAAATATTTTCTATATGATAGTCCTTTCAATTATTTTGTAGGCTAGTCATATGTATATGTGTGTCCATATAACTTGTATGACTGAAAAACAAGAGAGAGGGCAAACTGGGAAAATATTGTTAAAATTAATAAGCCATATAGGTTAAAACCATGAACTGTTTTAAGTTATACTGGCTAGATAGAATTAAACCCACAGATCTGCCTACTTCACTGTATTACTACCCTGATATCCAACTAAGGAGTGTATGTACCAGTAGGAAAACAGGAAACTTTGCTAACAGTCTTGCAGATGGTGAATATATAAGTTCATATTTAAAATTTCACTGTATATTTTAGGCTCTAGGTTAAAATCACTAAAGACATCAAAATTTCATAAGCTATCATTTTAGATTGTTTTACTAAATGGGATAATTGTTGAAAATAAAAATTTTTAAATATAATTACATAATTCTTAATCACGGTCATGTTTTATAGGATGTAACTCTAAGCAGATTTTCCTTCTAATTATTTTTCAAAAACAAGGTGTACTGGATTCTGTGGGACTGTCAAGTAATTCCTTCAGGAGTTTATTTTGATATTCAGTTTCAACTGATTTTACTGAATTATTTTTACACTTAATGGCAGTAGAGGTAGTTTAGCATTAAAATGTTCTTCTGATTGTTTTAAATACCAGCCTAGATTTCTTGAGCATATTACAAATTCCTTAAGAAGACGGGATCATGTCATTTCTTATCTTGCATAAATTTAGCCATATTGATGATGCCTAGTAAATGTTTACTCATTTAACTAAGTTTCATTTCTGTCTTGGAAAAAAGATTTTTAATTGGTAGGTATCTCTTAAATATAGTGCATTTTAATCAATAAACATCTTTGATGAACTTCTAGAAATATGCAAATGTTCAAGAGGATATAGATGAATATTCATATGAGAAACAGAAATATGCCTGTTGAAAGTTAACTGCATCAGAACTAGAGTCATTGTGTGTTTTGAGGTGCTAAAACATTAAAACCAGTTAAAATATTTGTAAGTATTATGTTTAAATTGCATGTTTCCTTTTTTTTTTGTAACTACTTTGTTTTTCAGGTATATTCAGCAGAATCACTCAAACTTTTCCAGGTTTTCTAATTGGGGATTACTTTCTACTTTAAAAAAATAAAATAAAAATTTATAGTTAAGATCAGGGGTCCCCGGATTTTTGTGTCGAAGGTCTTTTCACTGCCCTGTAATGTCAAGCTCATCCTAGATGGGGGTTGCTCTGTGTATGCATGTATATGGATATAGATGTTGATGTCCCAGGGAAGGTTACTAACAGTAGAACCATAACTGGTTTGGGAGTGCCTGCTGGCTATATTCCCTTCCCAGCTGGGAATTTCAGGAAACTGAGGCGAGACCTTAATGGCACAGAGGGGGATGTGGCTGCTGCAGCTGTCTTGGAGACCTGTCAGGTAAGGCTTAAATAGCTTCCAGTAGATACTGTTCTATTGGTTGGTAATCCCTGGTTAATGTGTCCTATTAGGTTTGGTAGTTCCTATTGTGGACTTCCTGTTTAAATCTCATATATTGGATAACTTGTCCTTTAATTAAAGGGTAGGGGCTTGAGGGGAGTGGGTAGGGCCCCCTTGGACTGTAGGTTCAGTGGTCTACTCCTGCAGCAACATCTGCTGCTCTTGAGCCACTTTCATTGGACTCCATTGAACCTTTAGAATATGGTACCAGTTTTTGTAGTAAAGTAGCCGTGTGGCTTTTGGCACTCTCTTTGGTCCCTATGTTTTAGCATCTTCATTTCTATAATATAGAGGATTTTAAAAGTCTTTCTAATCTAAAGTTCTGTTGTTTTGTGACACAGTGATCTATAGGAGATAGGTACACTAAAAGGAGACACATGAAGACAGCGATGAAAGGTAGTAACAAGAGAAGAGTTTGATTTTTGTAGTAGACTTTAAAAGGACTTTCGAAGGCATGTGGCATAGTCTATGTAAATAGGAAATCCTTACCAAGGCTCCCTTCTCATCCTAGGTGGAGATGAGGGAGTTTTGTTTCTGCAGTATAAGATTAGAGTCTGGGGTAACTTAAGAGTGTTGTAGTGGTTTCAGATGAGCTGAAAGGCAGAGAGAGCACATTCCTGATTCTTAGCTGGATGTGGAGTGTTAGAAGTCATTCATTTTCTTTCCTTTCAGTCAAATAGGTTGAGAGCTCCAGGGATCATTTTTTCTTTAACCATTTGGCTCAGTGGTGCCTGGGTACGTTGTAACTGCCCAGTGAAGAGCGAGAATGTTTGTGTGAATAAAATGAATGGATTGTGTGTAACAGTTTAGTTAGGAGCAGTCCTCTAATTCTGTAGGAATGAGTTCACTGGTAGCAGCCTCTTCTGTTTCTTGAATTTTTTCTGATTCTACTCAGCTTGACTAGTTATCTTTGTTCTTACTCTTTTTGCCTTTCAGATGTGCAGTTACCCTGAGGAGGGAATGTAGGAAGGGTTTTAGTAAAAGGAGAGGAATTAAGAGATGTATCCCTTTTAAAACTCCTAGTGCACACAGACATGTAAAATCTACCATGGATATTCAGATGTGGACTGCATGTTTATATATGGTGCTTCTGTTTAGTTCTGGATTTTTTTTAGTCATGAATCTCTTCTATATTGCTATGTCTGAAGTGTTGTTTTCTTATGATTTCATAAAGATCTTCCCATATTTTAGATGTGGTTATCCAGATTTTAGGCTGGCATTCTTATAAGTTGTAAGTAGTAATTAAAAGCCCCTGTGGGGGGCTTTGTACCTTTTAAAAAACAGTAAGATCAATAGGATATTGATATAACTGTAATCACTAAACTGCTAAGTCATAATTACTATGGACAGTAATCGTATTGCCCACTGTTTGTGATGTTGAAACAAATAGATCCAAAATGTAATGGCCTCCCAGGACAGAAATTTATTTCTTGCGTTGTAACAGTAAAGGCAGATGTTCAGTTGTCTGTATGTGCTTCTCCACACAGTCAGTTAGGAACCCAGGTCAGGTGGCTTCTAGGCATCTCCCCAGTCACCTGGAACGGAGAAAGCCTGGAGGGGCATGAGTGGGAAATTGTTATGGAGAAGTCTAGAAATTGGAAGCTCCTCCAGTGATAACTGCCTACCAAAATCTAGACTTCCATTTTTAAAAACAGCTTGGCTACATTTCCCAGAATTTTAACAGTTGAATACACATTTTTGGGCATCATCTTATCTGCATCTTTTTTATCTGCAGCTGCAATAATTGATTTATCAACATCATAAGAAATGAAGCTTTCCAGCATACCTGACATTTTTGGATATCAGAAACTTTATGGCTTTGTCAAAACTTTACATTTTCAGCAGTTTTCCAAAGAAAGATTTCCAGAATTTGCAGTCCTCTTTTGCTTCAGACAAATATAACTTTTTTCCCTCAACTTTGCCTCAGTAATTGTATTGAACCAGAATACAAATGATACATCCTTTAGGTATCAGAGTTCCTACAGCAGCTTGTGATTACTTAGAGCCTTTACCCTTTCCATTGTCTTCCTGCCCCAATATATTAGATTATAACTCCTTGAAGGCAAGGCCTTTCTCTTGCCCTCTGAATATGAAATGATGCTGAGAAAGTTATTTTTCCTGTGATGCCATTTTGAGAATGACTGCTGTACTAGGTGCTCTGTGCTGTCTTCTCTCCTGTTTTTTCTTATAACACCTTTCTTCTCCTCCTAATTTGCTTAGGGTCAAGAACATAAATACATTTTTTAATAACTTTAAAAAAAATAAGAAAAAGACTTTGAGTCAAGGACTTGAATCACTGCCTGTGGATAAGGTAAATAGGCTTTAAATTATCCTTTGACTGTGGCTAGTTTCACTCTTTTGGTTCCCATTTGTGTTCTGGGTAAGTGAAGTTACCAGACAGGGGACCAATGAATTGTTGTATAGGGGTTACTGAAGCTCAAGTCAAGGTCACAAATATAATTTTAATAAAACTGGGCAACAGGGATTTCTTCTACCTTAATAATGTTAATAGGACAAAAATAGTATAAATTAATTATTTTAATAGATCTAACAAAATTTTCAGAATATCTGAAAAATGAATAGGATGAGTACCTTGTCTGTTTAAAATGTAAAACCCCATGGGTCTAGAACTAGTGATCAGATATCTTATTTACACATTACATTTAATATGTATGTTTTAAAATTTTTATGTAGAAATCCAAAGTTAAAATTATAGCATTAATATTAATCTTATTTTTTTTTTGTGAATATCTCTAATTTTTTATAATCAGGTATACTTATCTTAGAGTATGTTTCTGGTTTATAAACAATACAACATAATTTATCACTATGAATGAAGGATACCATTTGCTCATAAACATTCACTGTCACTTGAGAAGGAAAAAATGATTCTTTTGATCCAGAAGAGTTTGGTAGCTAACAACTATCCCCTTCCCATGTTGTTTTGACCTTTAGTTTTAAATAACCTAGGTGTTAATGATTTAAAAGATTGCCATCATTACAGAGGCTAGATTATTTGGCCAAGTTTGGGGCAAGCAGATCTGTGTTCTGTTTCTTCAAATATTATAGTGATCAAAGTAAGTTATCTACTTATACAGGCCAGAAGGTATAGTTCTTAAAATTTTAATTCAAACCCAAAAAGTGTTTTTTTAAAAAATGTGGACAACTTACATTTCTTATATTTGAGGGGTTTAGGCACTCCAGTATACACACAGCCAAATGAAAACTCATACGGAAATGAGGCTGTTGCTAGAGTAATGCTAAAGTTATGTCAAAGAGAAAACTACTGTGTGTAGACATGGAAAGCAGAATAATTGTGCAGGGTGTGGTCCCCATCAAATACTATGTTAAGAATATGGGTTGATAAAACTCAGTTTACATTCATAATATGAACTCACAGTTATTTGCCTAAGTTTGGTCAGTGAAATTCAGTGAATTTTGATGAAGCTTTAGGGCTCTTAATGGTTTTATTAATGCTTATAGTATTTCTAATATCCAGGTAGTCCAAATACCTTTAATCACAGATAGATACTCAGCCAAAATGAAGTATGGTTATGTAAATCAGTGGCCGAAATTGTTTGGATATTGAGGGGAAAACCAGAGATGGAAATCAAATTGCATTTATTTTGGACAAATCCACATGTCTTCTTCTAAAGGGCGTTTACATGTAAAAGAAATTATACATAAAGCTTTTTGGAACATGTTGAAATTAGTCATTTTTATTGTGTAATATAATGAAGAGAAAAATATTTGTACTTTAAAAAGATTTTATTTATTTTTAGGCAAAAGGCAAGGGCGGGAGAAAGGGAGAGAAACATCAATGTGTGGTTGCCTCTTGTGCGCTCCCCACCTGGGACCTGGCCTGCAACCCAGGCATGTGCCCTGACTGGGAATAAGCTGGCGACCCTTTGGTTTGCAGGCTGGTTCTCAGTCCACTGAGCAGCATCAGCCATGGCTGAATTACTAATCAAATAAAATTTTATAATTGAAATGTTACTATAATTCAGTAGTTAAACATTTCCTGCTTTTTCTTTATATTTCTATAAAAGTAAATTATGCTGGTTCTTTATATTTCTTAAAAAATGAAAAAGAATACTTTATTGGTGATACCTTCATTGTCCTATTCATATAATTTTATTTCAGTTCTTTCATAATGGAGGTTTTAAAAACACAATTCAAGTTTCTTCCACTCATCATTATATTAGAAGCTTTTAAGGTAGAAATTGAATGATGGCAAAATAAAAGTAGAATGGGGAATACCACGAATACTGGAGGGTTTTTGAATTTGGGGCTTGGTTTACCATGTATCTAGATTTTGCAGACTTCATAAATAGAAAATTGTTTTATTGGATCTTACAAAAAGCATTGTTTCCGTGGTAGCTGAGGATTTGATTCTGTACCCCTTTACATGGGATATATTTCCATGCAGAATGTGAAGCTCCAGTACAAAAAAATCTACACAGTACATACTTTGTTGAGAATTTGATTTCCATAGGCATAAAAACAAATCATATCCACAGATTGAAATATATATGTATTAAGATTCAGAATAAGTATTTAGGTAAGATATTTATATTAATTTAATTTGAGTTCCGGCATGAATAACTTTCATCCACAAAATTTTGTAAAAATGCTCTCTTTTTATCATGTTTAGTAAAAGCCTTAACCTGTTAACAGGAAAATAACATAGGTGAGATCTGTGGTGAAATTGTTCCTCTATTAAATAATTGTCTCTGAGCGTACATATTTCCTATTGTTTTTATAGAATAAATTCTTAGCTTAGGCTCAGTCCAAAACTTTTACCTGAATTTACAGATTAGAACACTGTTTTCTTGTTTCTTTTCTTGAGCAGATTAACACGTGTCTAGCATGCATACTGTTAAACTAGAAAATGAGAATTTTAAATCCGGAGTTTCACATGAGGGCAAGTGTAATGGTATAATTGAAAGAATCATAGTAGCTTTGGATGGTTGCCTTTAGTCATTCTTAAATATAAAGCAATGGGAGAAATTCTGTTAATAAGCTCATATATCTTTTCTTAAATTAATGACAAAAATCTTAAAACAGTATGAATTCAAAACACTATAAATAGGATAGAGCTTTTTTTCTTGTTTGATATACAGTTCTCTAGGTTTTACCAGTTAACTACTTATATTCCATTTAATTATTCATCTTAGTTCATAAAATATTATTTAAAAATTTTAATTATGCATTTTAATATCTTCTATAGAGAAGCAGGGATTTTGTAATTTGCTCAATTGCATTGTTTCTTAATATTTTGGAAATTATGACAATCATATTTTTGGAGTTTTAACTTCTTTTGGAGGAAAAGTATATTGTGTGGCTTGTGTGAATTTTTAATGCTGTGAACTAATTTTGTGTGTGAGGAAGATCTAGCACTGTCTGTCTCAGAAAGTCATAATACCAGGGTAGAGGTACAGTGGTTTTCATTGTTTCACTGGCAAAAGTCACAGGGTTATAGTCTTTCTAATCTATGTAATTTTCCTGATGAGAGAGCTCTGAGTTTTTCATCATTATTTGTATAAGTAGAATATATTTGCAATTTAAAATTTTTATCTAATTAAAAGTAGTTTATTTCCAGAGAAAGTTTTAGTTTTGTTGCATTAAACAAAATGACGAAGTAAATATTAATGCATCTCCAATATTTTTAAAAGGAATTTTGAGAAATTTAAGTTATTGAGGGGTTTTGTTTCTCATATTGGGTTGGCCAAAAAGTTCATTTAGTTTTTTCCGTAAGATGGCTCTAGTAGTGCTTAGTAGTCTTTAACTTCATCCGAAACACTTTCCTTGGACTGTATTGTGATAGCTGTCATATCAGCATGTGTTTAAAAAATTTTATCAAAATTGGTGAATTTTTGTGCAGCCATTTTAATATTGAAGATGGAAGAAAATATGCACCATTTTCAGCACATTATGCTTTATTATTTCAAGAAAGGTAAAAATGGAACTGAGATGCAAAAAAAGATTTGTGCAGTGTATGGTGAAGGTGCTGTAACTGATTGAATGTGTCAGAAGTGGTTTGCAAAGTTTCTTGGTACTATTGCCATTTTGGCCAAGTAATTCTTTGCTGTGCGGCTGTCTTATGCTTTGGAAGATGTTTAGCAGCATTCCTGGCCTCTACCTGTTAGAAACCAATAGCGGGAGAAGGCCAACATACTCAACTATCCAAATCAACAAAGTTATTGGTGAAAATGAAAAATGTGTCTTTTATTTTATGGAAAAAAGCATAACAGACTTTTTGACCAACCTAGTACTTAACTCCTGGAGTTAGTTTTGTATGTGCTTATATTCACAGGAAATAACCTTAGTACCCTATGGGGAAATTGCTTGGAGAAACTTTAAAGCACAGGTTTAGACTTGGTTTTATCTTAAAATAATACTGTATTTAAACTGTAATCAGTGGGGAACATGACTACCCCCAATCCTCTCCAAAAAAGAAAGGTCTCTTTCAAATATAATTTTATAGAGTAATCCTTTTATTTTGCCATTTCAACAGTTTTGACTTTTAACACTGATATACAGCAAGACAAGTATACTTTCTTAGATTCATGAAATATTTAACTATAATGGATTTATCTCAGTGGCTTCAACCATTAATACTAGTAGTCTTTAACTTCATCCGAAACACTTTCCTTGGACTGTATTGTGATAGCTGTCATATCAGCATGTGTTTAAAAAATTTTATCAAAATTGGTGAATTTTTGTGCAGCCATTTTAATATTGAAGATGGAAGAAGCCACTAATTAAAATTGTGTGAAAATTAGCTTTAAAAAAATCTTTTAAAGATTAGCCAAGGATGTGCATCAACATTTCCCAAGGTTCTTTTAAAATAAATACAGTTCCTGACCAGGACCGATCTTAAACTTACCATTCCAGCTGCTTACCCAGATCCTTCTTTCCTTTTCATTCCACTTTTGCAGATGTCTATTTTTAGAAAGCTTTTCTGATAATTCTGATGTCCATTTCTGGTTACGAACCAGACCTTTAGGACGTTCGGGGCAGTGGAGAAGCACTAATCTTGTTACAGTGAGGTAGAGCAGGACTTTTTCTTGCTTTCAGTTCAATACGCTTATATTGAAAAGAAAGTGTTAACATATAGTCATCAAATTTTTTTACTTTTGGAGAATTTTTTTATTATGGAGCTATTGTCTGTGTGCCTGCAGATGTATAATTTATATGTTTTAAAACAATTGTAGGTAGCAAGGATTCTGAATTGCTGAATTCCTTTCCCAGCTTCTGTTCTCTCTTAGGCTAGCTAAACCATATGAAAATCTCATTACCTTAGAAGAATATATTCTGACTTCCCTTGATACCTCAGTTTGTTACCAAACAGCAGTTGGGGGCCCGCTGTCTACCACCACCCTCTAGGCAGAATTCCAGAGGTCAATGTTTGGTGATAAAGGAACGGAGTCTTTATTCAAAAGCTTCGCAATTATGGAATAACAGCCTTCCACATGCATTAGTCACTTAAGCCTATCAATTAAGGCTAAACTCTAACACCTGAGTTCTATCATTCCCCTTGTTAGTTTTTAATTTTCTTATTTTCATAGTGTTTGTTTACAAACTAAAACGACATAAGATACAGAAGCTGCACAGTTGTGGAAGAATGGCAGGCTTCTGCCTCAGGGCCCCATCCCCTCTAGAACATCCAAAGAAAGATAACCCTGCCACCCTCTGCCAGGCCAGCCTGATAGTAGGCTGCACTGAGATTTCCTTCCCAGCCAAAATACTGTTTGCTAGGAAATGCAGGCAGCTGCAGCATGATCATCCAGGCATCCTCAAGGAAGAGAGCCCAAGAGCCTGAGAGTGCTTCTTTTATTTCAATTCAGCTTACCCATAATTCCATACTCTCTGGAAGCACTCAGCTTCTCAGCCAATCACATCCTAGGCTGTTTTCCATTGCTTTCTACGTCCCCTCCCTATTTCTTCCCAATGATCTGATTAGATCTCTCTGTAACAAGTTCATTGTAGAATTTCATTATTATTATTATTCTGCATTCCATTTGCTAAGATTTTTTCTTTTCTGGGCTTTCAACTTTATGAAGTTGGGTAAACCTATCTTCATCCTCTGAAAGATGTTTGAGCAAGAAACAAGATATCTTTGCTCTCTTTCATTCTCTACTTCTAGCATATGAGTAATCTTGTCAATTCAACCTTCACATTACTTTTTTAGAATATACAGCCTCCCTTTTAGAACAAGCTATCACTGCTTCTTTTGTGTACTGTTTTAACAGCTTAATTGGTCTACCCCTGCAGTTCGTTTTCCATGTAAAAGCAAAAATAATGTTAAATATGAATCAGATCATGGCTTTATAATTGTTATTGGAATAAAATCTAAGCCCCATACTGTGGCCTACGTAATCTGTCTGGTATCCCTCTCCAGTCTCACCCATTCACTCTTTCTATTGTTTATGCAGTTCTAGCCATACGGGTCTTCCTCAAGGATGTCAGGCTCCTTTGTGGCTCATGCTCTTCGCCTATATTGTTCCACCTGTTCTTTCTTTAGCTAGCTCCTTTCCATCTCTTACTTGTCAGCTGAAATGTCACAAAGAAGGGCCTTTGACCACTGTAAAGGAAATTTTTTACCACTAGTTTCCATGATGTTATCCTGTTTATTTCCTTTGAGAATTCATTACAATTTGAAGTTTTATTTTTGTTTAAATTAGGAAGAGTAGTCCTCCTCATTTCCACTGGAATATAACCTCTCTTGTGGCAGGAACCATGTCTAGATGCTCAGTAAATATTTTTAGAATTAAAATAATTGAAGATTACTATTAGAAGACTACCAGTTTTCTTTTCTGATTAAATGAGTCTAGTGCCTTTTTTGCTTTATCTCATAGAGGAACTACTCTATTATAAAATACATATCCTTTTTGAGAATATCTCCTATCTCTGTGCTTCTGTAGTGTTTTGTGTATTATGTTTAAAAATTTCATCAGTATGTTTTATACATATTTATTTCTCCCACGAAAGTTAAATGTTTCTGGAGGCATTTTTATCATTTCATGCATTATTATGATCACACATGGAGACCTAGAGTAAATATTAAAATTGAAAAAAATTAAGTACTTTAGTGGGTTTTATGGTGGTGTGTGAACTTTGTAAGGTCAGGACTAGACTTTATTTCTTGAATTCCTGGAACCTTGCTCACTACCTGATCTCTGCTAGAAAGCTTTCAGATGTGATTACAGATAAGAATTACCTGTGGTGCTTTGACACTATAGCTCCCCCTGCCCTCATCTAAGACCTAATAAAACAGAAATTCCACTTTTGGAGCATTGGCCTTTGTAGTTTTAAAAACTTCACAGGTAATTCTGACATCTACTCCCTTTACTTTGAGAGTAAAAAAGATCAAAATGTCAGAAAACTTGAAGGAAGGCAAGATTTTATCAGATTGGAATGAGGATATCCAGGAAACAAAGGTTCATGGAAAAGGAAGTATTTGAGATGGGTTTTAAAGGATGGGTAGGATTTCTTTAAACATTTTAAAGACAGACAGTTGAGAACCTATAAAAAATTATTCCCTGTTTTGTTTTAATGGGTTTAATAGCATAATATAGAAATGTTCTCACCCAATCAGTCAACTTTCAAAAAGTAATTTAACCAAAAAGAGTAATTCAGCCTGAGTTAGGTAAAGAATGAATAGATGTGAAGAAGATGTGTTAGGTAGGGAGAAGGTTTCTGCTGGGACAGGGTCGTGCTGGAACAGGCATTACCCTTAAATGATGATTGTGGGGAAGTCCATGGAGTTCCCTTGGAGGCACTAGAGTAGGGCAGGGGTTTTTTGTTTGGTTGGTTGGTTGGTTGGTTGTGTATTTGTGTTTTTAAACCAACTAGCACTTTGTTTTGTTTTCTTAAAACAAACTATGTGTTCGTACCAGTGCACAGTTATTCTGCAGGACAGTTTAAATTACTATCACTGGTTACCTCATATGGATAGTTCTGTTTTTGTATCTTAGGCTCTTAGCCACTGCTTTTGATATATGGAGCTTCTTTTTCATTGATCTTTTCAAAGAAATATTTTTGAACTGCTGTTTGTGTGATGTGGAGAGCCACCATCTCTGAAATAGCACAAGAGTAGAATTTTCTTCAAATATTAAAATTGCTAGGTAAGTGAAAAAGGTTACATTGGTCAGGAATTTAGGAAAATTAATAAAAAATTGTATTGAGATAGAATAAATTTTTCATTTATTAAAAGTACCTGATAACTCTCAAAATCTTTTCCAACTTTATTTGCCATCAGCACCCTAGAGTTTGGCACATTGTGTTTTGCGGGTTGTCAGATGCGGGGGAGGAGACTAGCAGGAGATAAGACTGGAAAGATGGTTTACAGCAGGGGTCCCCAACAGGGCCCCCCCACCCCCCCAACCTGCCACTGGTACCTGTCTCTAGCCTGTTAGGAACTGGGCTTCACAGCAGGAGGTGAGATTGAATGTAATGCGCTTGAATCACCCTGAAACCATCCCCCCAACCCTGGTTCATGATGGGGGAAAAATTGCCTTCCACAAAACTGGTCCCTGGTGCCAAAAAGGTTGGGCACCACTGATTTAGAGAACATACAGAGCAGGAACTTACAACTCAGCAGGCATCAAGAACTTAAGACTTAATTACCATTTCTACCCTTAGGAGACCTTGTGGGCCAGGAATACCAAAACTTAATTAGAACTTAGAACAGTGTTTTTTAAACATTTTTAAAAAGCAGCAGAACTCTCGTGAAGTCTATATGCAGTCTCCCAGTCTAAAATTACATAAAGTAGATAAAATTGGCATTTTCAGGCTCGGGCTTATTAAATTTACTCTAAAGTTACTCAGTGAAAACAAGTCTGGTGGTATTTTGTAGAATGCAATAGCTTAACCTTGGTGGGTGAAGAAGAATTGTTTTGTATTTCTCAGTCTCCTTTTCTATATTTTCTACAATATTGGACATGAAAGTCATTATTCACATGAATAAGTTATGTACTTATTTGTTCAGTTTTAGCTGAGTACCTGTACATTTAAATATTGATTATCACAGAGTCACTACCTTCCTAATAAAAAATCCATATACATACATGGGGTAACGGGAGAGGCTTTATTCTGAGGTTTTCATAAAAATATCCTAACCCAACACAAATTAAGTATGTTGGTGATAATCTCTAGTAGTTAAAAAATGCATCCATACTAATTTGGACCTACATTTGTGAGTTTATTATTGATTGAATAAATAGTGAAAAAATAGAAGAAATTCAAATCAAGAATTTGCGGAATTCAGGGTTCTGCTTAATACAGTTTGAAAACCACTGACACAGAAGGCCTATGGGAGGGAACTTATTAGTATACAGGTTAAGGAAGCTGGGAGGGTTGCAGCGTTTCTTAACTGAGATTCCTCATCTGAACCACAAAATAAAGAAAATGACTAGTGTCGAGTGACCATTTTGTGAATTCTCCCGAGGATAGTATACAACAAGTACTATTCCCTACATACACTGGGCTGTATTTAGCTCATTAGGACTGAACTCTCCTTTCTCTGAGAAAGGCTGGGAAAGTGAGGAATCATTAAGGCTTTAAACCAACTAAAACAATACCTACCCCCCTGCAAATTTCCAAAGTATCAAATGCCTATATCAAATGAGTGCAGTTTTCAAGGAAATGTGTAGTCACTACTAGTTGTGTCCTTCATAAATCTGAGCCCCAAGGTACTGAGATCCTTGGTTAAAAATCAAGAATTTTTCATATTACAACTTGGAAATGACAAGGAAAAATTATTGTTTAGAATTTTTCCCACATTCGAATAAATAATAGAATTTTTTTAAAAATGAAAAGTTGTACCAGTGATCTCATGATTCTTTCTGGACGCAGTCTTCAGTAACATGTTTGTTTTATGAAAACACTTTAACCTAATTTACATGAAAGGACAAAATGACATTTCAGTGTTCTAAAATTAGCTTGAACTCTTTAGTTGCCTCTTACTGAGTTTTTTTTCCTACTATTCATAATAACTTATTATTGATACAAAACTGCTAACTCACGAAATGGAAGGTCCCTTTTTCATTGTGCTGTATCTTGAAGCTCAAAGGCTTTGTGCATGTTACCATGTTGACTACTTCTGGTAGGGGGAAACATTTAATCACTCCACACATACACTCCACATACATGCACACTAGGAAAGCTGTTTTTCAAGGATTAAAACAAAACAACGGCTTTGGCCCTTGGAATACTTTCCATTTATATTCTCTGCAAATTTCTTGAGTGAGAAACCCTGTGTTTTGTGTAATAACTTTTCTTGTAA
The DNA here is from genome assembly GCA_004026545.1 of Mormoops blainvillei. NCBI lineage: Eukaryota > Metazoa > Chordata > Mammalia > Chiroptera > Mormoopidae > Mormoops > Mormoops blainvillei. Next base: position 101,132 of record PVJD01001178.1, read on the forward strand.
GCTCTTAAAAGCTATTTAACTTTTATTTTGACTGAGTGAAAGCTTTAACCAAGAACTGCCGGTGGCATATATGCCTTCAATTTATTGGCTACTTTTGTAGTTGAAAGGAAGTTGAACAATTTTTTTTTTTTTTTTTGGACCCAATAAGTTGTCCTTTCCACTTGGGTGTTGAAAGAGCTTATGAGCAGTAGCTGTTCTGATTTTTGTTGGTTGTTTTCTCTAGGGAACAAGCTACCCTCTGAGTCAGCACTGGACTTGAAGATAAATCCTACAATTCATGAAACTGACTGATTCGACTAAAGGATGGATAGTTTGGGCAGCGTTGGACAGCTCTGTGAGGGGTCTGTTTGTTCAACTGAAGGGATTGTTGAGTTCAGCAACTTTTCATTCCCCAATCATAAGGGGTTGCTGTTGCAAAAACAGGGTCTGTGAAGGAATCAGTTCTGGCATTTAACGTCAAGTAATTTTACTGACTCCATTTTCGTTTTCTCACCACACTTCATGGAACAGGTCTTAAAGTGTAGAAATTTTACTGCTGTTTTTGGTCACCTAGAAGTAGTCTGCCCCTGAGAGGTTAACCTGGGAATTTTGCAGTCTACTTTTGAATCGGGATTACCCCTTTGTCACATGGGGTATAAACATTTCTCTCAAGTAAACCTTTTGGCATTTGGGTTGTTTCATCTTTGCAAAGGGATTTGCATTTGTGCCCTGAAACTTTTAGGGTTAAATTGAACTTAGTTTGATTAGTGTATATTTTACTAGATCAGTGAATAATTTATATTTTGGCTAATGGCTAATATTATAATATGTTTTTGATAATTAGCAATTTTTATCTTGAAAAATTACAGTACTTTTTCATAATCTGTCTTTGAGAAAATAAGGATAATGTTGAATTAAATGGATTTTTTAATCTGAAACATGAAGGATTTAAGCAACAGAAAGAAAAAAGTCTTATAGCCTAGTAGTCTAGGCCATAATAAATTGTGCAGGAATAACGTGGATTGTCTTTTTTTTTTTGGAAGCTTTTAAAAACAGTGTGGTGTTAACACATAGGGAATGCTTTGGCCAAAAGCACATCTGCATGGCGACACACATACCCTTGTGGTGTAAGAGTTAAAGGATTATAACTATTTTAATTTTATTTTAATTATCTGAAAGGTAGTTTGACTTAAAATATTTGGGATAATGGGAATTTTACCTAGCTAAGATTTAACTTTATTATTATTAAATATTCTTTATTTTTTAGGCCAGAAGGGAAAATTTTCATTCACATTAAAAATTGGGCTTTAGACAGGGAGCTTTTATATAGTGCAACATAAGGTTCATTAGTTGCGTGATTATTGTGACCTTAAGTGTAGTACTTTTGATGAAGAACATTTTTAGCCATTTTTGATAATTACTTGTAAAGTTGAATTTGAACAATCAAATTATTATGGGCAAAGAAATAAAGGCTAGTATTTATCTTAGATTCTGCTTCCTAATTTTGTTGCTTTTTGGATGATCGTTTGTTTTATTTTGTACAGTCTGTTTGGAGATTAGATCCACATTTAAAATACACACGTCTGTATGATGGTTGTCTCAGATATATCTTTATTGGTGTATACCTTTTAAAGTTTCCCTTCGTCACCTCTTTGTGACTTAAAAAGGATGGGACAATGTTCCCAAGTTAAAATTTAGTAAAATGCTGACTGTTTTTCCCCTTGGTGGCAAGATCTTGAAGGACTATTGCCATTTGTCCTCTTACTGGTCAAAAAAAGTGACCAAATCATAATCAAGATTTATCATATTCCTGGATTCTATCTTGCCATCTATTATAAAATAGGCCCTGTCAATTTAATAATAGGATTTTTGGGGGGGAGAAAAATTATTGCTAGATATATAAGTCTAAAAACAATCTTTAATAAAGAAAATAGTTCAAACATCAGTATTGCTAGGAATCTTCAGAAATATTAAATTTTAATTGTCTTTAAATTCAAGGGTCTTCTGAATCATACTCGTCTGTAGCAGTTGTACATGGCTTCATAGGACTGCTTTCTTTTCACCATAGCTAAAGCTTTTGGACTGACAGTATAATTTTGAGGCATGTTGTAGAATTTAGAAACTTTAACAGATAAATATTTTGAACTGATTGTAGAATCCTCTCTTCCTTTTAACATATGCTCTGAAATACGACAGTTCTGCCTTTAATCACATTTTCTTTTTATACTCTAACTTTTCCTTTTTAGGGGCATTATTTTCTGTGACCATTAAGGGATTTAAATTTACGTTAAATTCATTAGCAACGCAAGTGCTGCAGTGGGCTATATTAGCCCTCAAGGGACCTAGGTTCTAGTTTGATTTCTCTCATCACTAAGTTAATATGACTGAACAAATCACTGAGTTATGTTGAGTCTCATTTGTCTTAATTTATAAAAAGATGGAAAAATACTGTTTAATTCTAGCTTAAAAGTTGGAAATTGTAAAACATTTTTTAAAACTGCCGGCAAGTTCATGAAGTAGATTATTACTTATCTTTAAATTTAAGTAGACAAGTCGATTCTTCAGTATTTGTAATAATGAGTTTAAGGGTGATTTGATGTGATTATCATAAAGTAAAAATATTGACTAAGGATTTCTAAATGTAGGATTTTGGAATTTTCATACAGTAAGTCCTCGCTTAATGTCATCGATATGTTCTGCGACTTTAAGCTAAAATGCTTATAATGAAACTAGTTTTACAGTACGCTATGGATATATATAAGGGTTAAACTCTTACAGCATCTCATCAACACTAATGAAACGACATTGAACAAAACTATATTTCAAGGACCTGCTGTATTCATTTATTACATGGTAATAAAGACAATGATAATATTTCTGCAAACTTGTACTCAGGCTTACTTAAAATGTGCACTGAAAAGAAATTGATTTTATTTTAGGTAACATTATTAAGTATTCAGACAACTTTTCTATATTTTCTGTCTGAATCAAATAACTGTATCGTGGGGGAAAAAATATAATGCACATCATAGAGCATCACTTATACTCAGTTATTTTCCCCTAAAACCATTCTTACCACCTTAATAGACTTCAGTTGATTAACAGTGTGTTCTCTAACCTTCATATTACATTCATTTTTTAAACTTATTTGTGAAAAAGTTGAATCTTTGTGTTACCTGTTACCAAGCATCATGTATGTATGTATTTTGTATGGGTGTGTATATATTCATCAACTATAAATATCTTGCAGGATTTAGGACCGTTTCTTTAGGATTCTTTCCAGAATTAGAATTTCTGGGACAGAGGCTATGAATGGTTTCTAAGCTGTCAAAATTGAAAGCGGCTATTTTTACGATGTATATGCCAAATCATATCCCAGATGATCCTTTTTGGGATTGATCTAAAAGTTTGATACTAAGAAGAAAAGTTTGTTACTTCTAATACTTAAGTAAACTTTTTAAATGACTTCTGTAATTTTAGTATGATAGTAGCTAAAATATGACTTAACTAATGGTCTTACAAAGTCTTTTCTATTTGTTAGTAGCTGAACTCTTGTTTTAGGCCATAACATGTATATTGAGTTAGTGTATTTATTTAGATAGTTTAGATACTAGAGAAAGGAGCTAGTGAAACAGGTTCAGCTCCTTTTTGTATGAACTGTATTTCATTTTTCTTTGCTATATTTGCTATATATGTAGCCATGGAAAGTACATCATTAATATATAGCATTTTTATCAGTGTGCTTGGACAAAAAGTGGTGGATTTAACATGAATCCATTGCACAGCTTAATGCTTACTATTTTTCTTCTCCCCCTTGTCTGAGGAATAGGTATGTTTAGATGAGAAAAGTAAAACACTTGCTCTTATATTTCTCTACAACAAAATTCACTGTAGTATAGAGCAGAATTGTGAAAAAGTGGTAATTGGTAACTGTACTGGAGACATTTTAAGCTATTTGTGCATAAATTATTTAACACAGCAGGCTGCTATCCTTAAAGCCTGCTTGCAAGGTTGGCCCTGGGCTGATATCTGGGAACTTGGAGAGCGTTTCCATTGTCCACTGACTAAGGTACTTAACTGTCTCTAGACTTTGTGAAAACAGTGTGGTTTATGCTTTATACCTACTTTCCTTTTGGGATTTTGGAATTCTGGGGTGTGCTAGGCAGAGAGTGCCTGTTTGACCAGTCCTCCATTAAAACCTTGGGTACTGAGTCTGTAATGATCTTCTCTGAGCATATACGTAGCATACGTTACTGGAAGAAGAGTGAGTTGTGTGATCCCTCATAAGAGGAAGAGAGTGTAAGGAATCTTACACGTGAATTTTTTTAGACGTCTTCTGTGTCTTTCCTGTCTTGAGATCTGGATGTGTATGCTTTCAACATTGTGGTGATAAATCTTAGTCATGGGTGCTACTCTATACCATGTCCTTTGGGTTCCAGTGAATTTCTGAACATGGGGATGGGCTTGAGGACCCCCAGTCAAGTATCTTTGTTACTAAATTTACTGAGCAACTCTATGAATTGTAGATTAAAGTAATTTTATTTGTATAGTAACCACCAACATCATATGAAGAGGTTAGTGCACTTCTGACATTATTCTGCAATTTTTAACATTTTATTTTAGAAAGTTCTAATCAGTAGAAATCTATCTGCATACAGTATGTTTACTTAAAGTCACTTAGCGTTTTGACAGGTTGCATCAAATTGCAAATAACTCCTAGATCTAAACTTTTAATTGTTACAATGATTGCAATTAAATACTTTCCTTTAACTCACTTCCTTCTTCTGCTAAGAACATCTAGTGATAGAAGTGGACTGAGAAATAAAGCTTGTGTTTGAAGCACTGAAAGACCAGGTGGGGAGAGAAAAGTGCTCTGAATTGGACTTTGGGGCGTACCTTTTATACTGACCCGTTACATTAGCAACAAAGTCAAGGAATATAATTGATTAATTCTTAATATGCTTAAGACCCTGTTAGAATTTGGAGCACAATATAAACTTAGTGTCTGTTTTTTTGGGGCTATAACTGTGCATTGTTTTATTTGTGTGGAGGTGGGTATAATTGGGGATTTTGGTTAGAAAATAAAAAGAAGTTATTTTTAGTAGTAACTTTGGTTGTTTGTATTTCTGAATATGCTTATAAAAATTTAGTGTGATTTTTTTTCCTCTTGGATGAAGCCCCAAATATTGGCCCTGTTGTTAAGAAGGTTATGCCTCCTCTATTTGTCTTCAATTTAGGTTCATCTGTTCAATATAAGGTATATTTTGGTAATCTAAACCATTCTTTTTAACATAGTCATACATGACAGTTTATTATTGGGGACTTAGTTTGGTTATTGGAACTTTCTTAAAATCATTAGTGTAACTTAGATATACATGGGCTACATCGACCTGGAAAGAGTAATACTAGAATAATCAGATTGCTCTTCAGAAGAATGTCCTTCACCTCAAATTTTTAAAGATTCCTCTTTCTTTCACAATGGCTTGTGGCTTGTTTCACACTTGCTTTTACATAATGATAACTCACATATGCCATTTGATAAGCATGACTGTTTACTTTTCTTCTACCTTCTTGCTTTACTCAGGTAATTCTCATGATGGCATTCTCCATTTCCTGATTTTAGCTATGGCTGTATTTAGCATCTTGATTGTTGATACCAAACTGAGGAAACTTTTACCTTTATATCTCTTTCCTTTCAACAAATTTATTGTGTGCTGGTACTGTACCATTAGATATGTAGTTGAGGATATAGAGAGTAGTAAGGCTTGATTCCTCCCTACAGAAAGATAATTTGAATTGTGTGGTACTAACAGCAAAAGATCAAATACAAAATGATAAGAATAATTTAAAAATATGGATATCAAAATTTTTATAGAGTAAGATGATTTTTCAGAAAGATGAATTGGGATTTTCTGTGAGGATGGAGTTTAGGGAATTTGGGGGTCGGCAAGGAGGGTTGTTGGATAATAAACTGGAAGAGTTTATTCGGTGACTCCTGTGCTTGTGGACGCATGAAACAGCATGGTGTCTTCAGGAAAATTGTACTGGACTCTTGGTAAAATGAAGAAACTCATCATTTCAGTTATTACTTTTCTATACATGAACATGGGCTGTCTCTCCATTTCTTTTTTCCTGGCCTTCTTAAATGTCTTTTCACAGAGTTTTATAATTTTCTGTGCTCAGGTCTCATACATATTTTGTTACATATTCTGAGATCTATTGTGAGTATTTGTTGGTATTATAATTGGAGTCTTTAAAAATAATTTTTTTCTCATTGGTTATTTCTAGTGTGTAGATAATGTGGTTAACTTTTGTATGTTAGTTACTTTGATAAATTCTAACATTTTGTAGATTTTTATATTTGAACAGTTACCAGCAAATAATGATAATTTTATCTCTCCTTGTGTAATCTGTTTTCTATCGTTGTATTGGCTAAGGCTCGTAGTGTGGTATTTTGTAGAAGTAGTCATAGTTGACATTATCTTGTTCTTGATTTTAAAAGGAATGTTTCTAGTCTTTTCGTATTTAGGAGTATTTTTCACTCTGACATCTCAGATGCATTTGTATCTGAGGACTTTTTTGAGTTCTCTGGGAGAAAAAAAAACTACGTTTGTTTTCTCCTGGAAGATATTTAAAAGTAACCTAAGCATTTTTTCATGAGGCATTTATTCAGTAACTGATAGGGCACAAAGTTGAGCAAGACAAAATACCCACTTTTATGGAGTTCATAGCTTTTATTTTTTATTTAATGACTTTTTTGTGTTTGAATTACTATTATTATGTCAATTAAAACATTTTAGTTAACAGGTATTGCCAAATTTTCTTCCAAAAGAGATTGTAACAGTCACTACTAAAAGTGTGTGACAGTATTTATATGCTCTGCACCCTTTAATAATTGTCTAAATAAACTTTTAAATCTATGCCAAACCATGAAGAGGCTGATGTTATACTGGTTTTAATTTGCATCTCTTTAAATTATCAGTGAAAGTGAGCGTCTTTTTATATATTTGTGGTATTTAATTTTTTTCTATGAGCTGACCAGTTGTAGAATTTCTTTATTTTCTATTGGTTAACTTCTATTTTCTTAAGGATTTTAAGAGCTATATTTTAAACAGATTAGCCCTGTAATTTGTTGCAAATATCCTTTTTTTGTTGTGTAGAAATATTTATTTTTTAGAAGTCAAATTGACTAACATTTTCGTTTTTGACCTTTACATTTTGTGTCTTTATAACATTATATTTTAAAAAATTTTTCAAGGTACTTCTCATTTTAAACTTTTAAATATTTACTCTATTAGAAATTTATGTGGGTATAATGAATAAAAGGATGAGTTGCTTTTATTTTGTCTAAATAACCATCTGTTTGCTTATATCTTTATTTATTCCATCATTTAGTGATAACAGTTACTGTAGCTTTATATTGCTTTTTAGTATCTGCTGGTCTTGTATTATACTTTATACTTTTGCTTCTTAATTTATATTTTAATTCTTCATTTCCTTTGTTCTTCCTCAGAACTGGCTTTTATTTTTAGTAATTTTTCTGGCTATTCTTAATGTTTATTTTTCCACATGGTTATAATTGGTTTGGCTAATTAAAAAAATTTTGTTGTTACCTCAGTAGAGTTTAAACTTTTCTTCATATAACCCCTGAACATTTCCAGTTAAGCTTGTGCCTAGATATATTATCTTTTTATTGCTACTAATGTAAGTGGATTTTTTTTTGCAATTTATTCATTGCCTATTCGCCTCCTGTTGGATTAATGGAGGTTTTTTGATTCTTCTCCCCTCATCTCCAGCAATGATTTAGACATTAACTGTTTTTTGTTGAAATATAATTCACATACCATAAAATTGATTCTTTTAAAGTATACAATTCTGTAGTTTCCAGTATATTCACAAGATTATGTAACCATTATCATTATCTAATTCCACAACATACTTATCACATCCATAAAAAACTACCTACCTGTTAGTAGTTACTCCCAGTGATCCCTCTCCCCAGTCCCTGGAAAATGCTAATCCACTTTCTGTCTTTGTGGATTTGCCTAGTCAGGATATTTCATATAAATAGACTCATACAATAAGTGGCCTTTTTGTGCCTGGCCTCTTTCACTTGTTTTCAAGGTTCATCCATCTAGCCGGAATCAGTATTTTCCTTTTTATGTCAATATATTTTCCATTTTATGTATAGATCACATTTTGTTTAACCATTTATCAGTTAAATTTATGATTTTTCAGTTGATAGACATTTAGGTTGTTTCTGCTTTTTGACTTATGCAGATGCTCTGAACTTTCATGTATAAGTTTTTTGTGTGAGCATATATTTTCAATTTTCTTGGGTAACATTTAATGGAATTTCTGGATCATAACGGCTACTCTGTTTAACAATTTGGGGAATTACCAAACTGTTTTCCAAAGTGACTGCATCATTTTACATTCCTACCTGTAGTGTATGAGGGTTTAAATTTCTTCATTTCCTTCTAACAATTGTTACTGCCCTAGCTTTTGATTATACCCATCCTAGTGGGAATGAAGTGGTATTTCGGTTTTGATTTGCATGTCCCTGATGACTAATGATGTTGAACTTCTTTTTATGTGTTTATCCACCATTTATTTGTCTTCTTTGGAAAAATGTCTATTCAGATTCTTTGCCCATTTTTAAATTTGATTATTTCTTTTTATTGTTGATTTATATGAGTTCTTTATATACTCGGCATACTAGACCATTATGAAATACATGATTTGTAAATATTCTCATTCTGTAGGTAGCCTTTTCACTTTCTTGATAGTTTCATGTGAAGTACAAAAAGTTTAAAATTTTAAAGTTCATTTTATTATGCTTTATTTTATATTTTATTCTATTTTATTTTATATTTTTGGCTGTGTATACTTTAGGTGTCATATCTTGAGAAAATACTGCTTAGCTAAAGGTCATGAAGGTTTATACTTGTTTTCTTTTTAAAGTTCCATATTTTAGCTCCTACACTGAGGTTTTTGATCTGTTTTGACATAATTTTTGTATATGGTGTGAGGTAGAGATGGGTTATTACATGCGTCTGTTTCGGTTTTATGTAGTGGTCACCCCTAGAATTCCTGCTTTACAAAGTATAAAGTTGTTGAAGAAGAAGAAAGATATTAATACAAGGGTTTTTAATGACTTTGTTCCTTTCTGCCCATTTCAATGCTGTAGTTATCTTGAGTTTTAATTATACTTTAACGTTAACCTATCTCAGACTAATTGTTCTTCTTTTACTGTTAATGCTTATTGCTTAACCACTCATTCTTATATTCTGTGCTTTTTGGGGAAGGAGTTTTCTCTCTACAGAATTTGATCAGTTAATTGTTCTTTCACCAAGGAGATGTGACAAACTCTAAAATTGGCTTATTTTTCTCTTTGTTTGAAAATTGCATGTGAACTTTAAGGTGATAGTTATATTCCTCCTTTACTTTAAATATATGATTTCATTGTCTAGTGTTACCGATGCAGTCTCCTGTTAATGTAATTGTTCTTTTAGATAATTTGTCTCTTTTCTGGTAGCTTTTCAGACTTTCTTCTCTTTGTCTTTGGCGTGCTAGTACTTCACCTGATGGATTGAAAGGTATTTATTTTTACTTCTGTTCAAAACTGTTGCTCAGGACTTCTTGAATGAGAATCCACGTTTTGGATTTATGTGGTAAATTAGTTCTTGAAAATTATTATAAATATTTCCTTTGAATATTGCTTCTCCAGTAGACTTTCTTTTTTTCTTCTGGAAATTTGCCTTCTCATTCTACCTTTTGTGTCTCTAATTCACTCTTTTATATTTTTCCAAGTTTTATTTCTAGTTCATTTCCTCAGCTCCTTTTCTGGTTTAGCTTTTTCTCTTTGATAGTGTCTACGTTGCTTTTTTAACTAACCATTGAGTTGGTTCCCTTTAATTTTAATGATTATATTTTTAACTCTTGTAGAGTCTAGTTCATTCTGTTTAAGAAGAACAAATGTTTCTTTCTTGAGGTATTTGTCACTTCTTCCATGTCCTTAATCATTTTAGTTGTAGTTATTTTATCTGATTTACAGGGTTTATTGTCTGGGATTCATTGTTCTAAGGGTGCTAATTCTCAAGTGTGTTTTGCATGCTGATTCTCATTTTGAGAGTTCTTTTAAGCGAGATTATTTTTGGGGGTAATACCCTGTATGTCTTGGGTTGTAAAAGTGTTCATCAAAATAATTGGTGTTTGCTTCATCTAGGTGTCCAGTGCCAAAGCAGTTCAAGTGTTATGTTAATCTCTTACTGGGATTTCCTATAATTCCTGGGAATTTTCTCTCATATCTATGCATGGTACAGGCATGAGGTTTCCATTTCCCTTGATACCACCCCAGCTCTCTTACTTTCTTCTACCTTTCTGTCACAAACAAGGGTACCTTTTGCCTCTGTGGGCTGATAGTTTGAAATTTTCTTGTCCTAGATTCACTGATGTGCGGCTTTTCAAAACTCCTGGGATTTTTACACTGGGATTTGGGTTTCGTTCTCCACATTTAATGGTCTGAAGGCCATGCTTCATATGCCTACATGGGCATTAAAACCTCACGTTGTAGACACTATATCTAGCTTAAGCTGTGATTTTCCAAACTTCCCACAATATAACTTCTTAATTCCAAATTCTGCCTTCGTTTTATGCTCTTTGAGTTTTGTTGTTATTCTTTTTATCTCAGCTATATTTTAAAAATTGGGTATCGTATTTTATCTTTCAGGTTCTAAGTACTTATAACATTGGTACCCCTGTTATTTAGTCTCTCATTTCCCAGAAATCATATTGCCCCAACTGCTGGTTGGTTGTATTTAGGAAGGCTGTTCATTTGGTATATACAAAGTGAAGCAAAAGTAGGTTTACAGGTTTCATAAAAGTAGGTTTCATAAGGAAAATTATACAATAGGTAATTAATAATAATAATAAAAGAATAAACTGTTTCATGTACTCACAACTGAAAACCTACTTTTGTGACACCCTGTATTAGTATTGTAAACATTTACTGTAATGAATTATGTCATTGTTTACAACTCTTTTTTTGTTGGTTTTCTTTGGTTTTTCAGGTAAAGAAAAAATCATGTCACCCCAAAACACTGACTTTTGCCTACATAAATTAAACTTGAAATGTTCTGTATCTCATTTCTTTATTTTGTTAATTGCTCTGGTTTATTTCTCCAGTGAACATATCTGTATTCCTAACTTTTATTTGAATTTTGGGTACTTTTAGAAGAATTTTTTCAAATGTTCAAAGGCAGTTAATTTATTATATGTGACTTAAATATTTCAGTTTGCATATTCAGTTTTAAGAAATTATATTGCAATTATTGTATGTGATGTCACCAAAAGTTATTATTCTAAGAGTACAGAATAACTCTCTCCAAGATGATACGTGCATATTTTACTCAATTCTTTAACATGTTTGTAACATATTTTGGTGGCACAGAGCCATGCCTTTTGTAACTAGATTTGATGTTTCTGTAATTTAAGGGTTAATTGCATTTCTAGCTTGCTGTACAGTTTAAATTTCCTGTTACCCTTTTGAGTAGTGGTACTTACTATTTTACCAGTCAACCTAAGCTCAGATTGATGAACTCAAATTTCATTGTTGCAGTTTTGTATTAAAATAGCCACAAAATTAAAAATTCTTGAGTGAAAACTGATTACCTACAACTTGTAAATTCTACTGTACATGAATTTCCTTCTTAGCTGACTTCAGGTATTTTTGCTAATCTTTTTCCATGTGTTCAGTCTTTTTTTTTTTTAACCCTTCCTGGAGAATATGTTTATTGATTTTGGCCGGGGGGTAGGGGTTAGAGAGAAACATTAATTGGTTGCCTCCTCTACATGCCCTGACCACGAAGGGAACCTGCAACCTAGGTATGTGCCCTGACGGGGTGATGGAACCTGCAACCTCTTGATGCACAAAATGACTCTCCAAGCAACTGAGTCACCCAGCCATGGCCCCTTCATTCAGCCTTAAAGAGAGATTTTACTGTTGTCTCTCTTACACATCTACCTTGATGTCAGAATCTCTCCTTTCACACCATGTTACTCCTTCCCCTCCCCACGTAGCTCAGATAGTCCCATTCAACGAGTGTAAGACCTAGGGATTGGGCAGCTGTACAGCATATTAGCTCAGACCACAGGCTTGGGAATCAAATAGACCCGATTTTGAATCTTGATTCTTTTATTTTAATAACCTATATTTATCTTTACAATAAGTTAAAAATATTATTAAGTTAGTTTTCTCTGTGAGGTGAATGTGATATACCTATCTCAGAAGGTGGTTGTGGGGACTAAATAGACTAATACATGTGAAGCACTTTTATTAGTGCCTGACATATGGAAAGTGCTTAAGAATTAGTAACATATTGGTTATAATTATTGATGACTTGGACCATTTTATCTTGGCCTAAAACTACAGATTAGTTTTAGGAAAACCATCTAAATGCATTTCATATTAACTGGGGAATATTTATCCTTTGAAAATAGTTTAATAATCCTCCCAATTTTTACTGTATGGTTTAACCTGCATTAAATGTATAATGTAGAGCTAGAAAAACACAAAACTATGGAACAACTTTTCTTTTTTTAAATTAGGCTTATATCTTGATATCGTAGCTATCGAACAAAAATGTGTTCGTTGTACATTTTTTTTTTAAGGGTGTTTTAAAGTTTCTCATAGATGCATTTAATACCCACTTGAGAATTACTGACCTATTTTAATGTCAGTGCTGTACACATTGTGTTACAGTAGTAGAAGTATTAAATTGGGTGTTTGGAAACTTGGGTTTGAGGCCTGGCTTTGCTGTTGACTTTGCACATGTCCTTGGTCAAATAAAACCTCCCTTTGTCTCAATTATGATCTGTACTGTAGTGTTTGCGACCTTACCTACCTACCCACCTAGTTGCTCAGAAAATCAGATGAAACAATTGTCAAGGCTTTTTAGAAAGTGCAAAGGGCTATTTAAAGTAAATATAAATGTTTTATTCCAGTTTTCACCTTATTTTTGTTTATCTACATCTTTTAAGAAAACAGTGTTGCTGTCTTATGAGTTCTTAGAAATTGAACTTTATGTCCCTGTTAGAAATTGAACTTTATGTCCCTGTTAATCCTGTTTCTGTGACCAGAGGCATTTTGGTAACTTTTTTTTTTTAATTGTGAGATGCACATTACTTTAAAGGTAAAAGATTTTAGTCACTTCCCAAGTAGCCAGAAAAGATTTCCTGGATAAGCTAATTTTTTTTCAGGAAATGTAACTGTAGCTCTAGAAACTCTTTCCAATTTCTGCTCAGAACTGATCGCTTCCATTAAGCCTTTAATTAACTCTATCTGGTTTTAATTAATTTGCATCCATCTGCATTCATGCATGTAGTTTGCAGTATATTAATTTATATTTGAGTGTTTTTGTAAGTCATTTTATGTCTTTCACATGTGACCTGGTCTTGTTTTCCTCAGCTAGCATGGAATCTTCCTGAAGGGTAAAGACAGTTGTCCTTTCCCTTTCTTCACAGCAGATTCATTCATAATAGAGATGCTCTGCATATAATGGTTTCTTACTAGTTGAGTTTAGGCAAAACTTCCCTAGAACATAGTGAATCATTTGGTCTAAAAAGTACGCATCTGCAGAAAATTTTAGTTCTAGTGTATGCCTATTTAGAATGAAAAACAAAAGGCATCAAAACAATATACTGCTTGATTAAAAAAATATGGTGTTTAAACTGCCATGTATTTCAACGAAGACTTAAGTTTTTTGCTTTTTCAAACCATTCTGTTAATTGTATTTAGCCAAAAGAAATCTAGTAAATCTCATTGACTAGCTTGATTTTTAAGAAAAATACTGTAATATTTTAGGGTGACCGTGGTATTTCTATTGTTAATAGCCAAAAAAGGAATTATGCCTTTTATAAAAGTCTGTCTATAAGAGTTTTATAGAAGGCATACTTTTATAAAGTGTCCCACTTCGTTATTTCTCATTTTTTCATTATTAAATTATTGGTGATTGTCACTATTGAAGTTTCTCATGTAAACCTTGATATGGAGGAGACTATTATTGCAATAAATTTTCTGATTTACTTGAAAATGGCTATATTTGAAAGTAAACTTCTTTACATTTGCTTTAATCAGCTTTCTCTAATCAAAACAAATTATATCTTTGCACTTAAAGAATTTACTAAAGATGATGTTTCTTCCAAATTAATGTTTGCATTTTACTTTCCAGTTTTTTCCCCCTCTAAAACCAATTTTTGCTCCCTAAGAAATGTTTTTATGTCTTCTTCAGGAATGTCATTGTCTGCTGGGTCTTCCCCTCTTCATTCCCCCAAGATCACTCCGCATACTTCTCCTGCTCCCAGAAGAAGAAGTCATACTCCAAATCCAGCAAATTACATGGTGCCTTCTAGTGCCTCTACACCTGTTAATAACCCTGTTTCTCAGACTCCATCCTCTGGTCAGGTGATTCAAAAGGAGACTGTCGGTGGGACGACATACTTCTATACAGACACAACTCCAGCCCCTTTGACTGGAATGGTATGTCTCTGTATGAAAGGGAAGTGAGAGTCCCTTTATAACAGTTCCTTCTAATTGATGAGATTCATGAGGTGGCTCTCCCGCTTGCATCCTTTTATTTTAATATGAAGAAGTATTTAATTTTCTAACTTAGATGGTAATTCTGATCTCTTTTCAGAGTAATCTGTTTTTTCATTAGTAAGAATTTGAGTTTTGAACAAATCTGGTTTTAATCAGAAATTAGATTATATTCAAGCCCTAGTTTAGTAGTTTATGGCATGTTTTGCTTATGGGGTTACCTAGTACTTGTGCTAGCTGGAGTTGATATTTGATGACATTTGTTTACAGGTAGTTTTACCTCTTGTAAGAAGTTAGAGAAGGGAGATGTTACTTATTTTTTTAATGAGTTCTCACTGAAAGCAAACTGACGATGAGCTCTTGCCCTTTGGTGACTCAGCGTTTTAATAACTAGACCTCTGGATAGTGGAGAACAGTGAAAAGAAGCCTCCAAAACGGGGCATTCATTGTTAGGGGGTGGGCATTGAGGGAGTCCTGATTATAGATGAGGAAAGAGCTGCCCAAGCACTGACAGAAGGAGGGGGCGGGCAGAAGGGAAGCATTGCAGTGTTCTATAAATTGTACGATTTTAGTTTCATTATTTTGCTTCTGTTCAAAAATTATTTTTTAACTATAGAAAATTAGTAGGTGAAGAACTCAAGAGCAAAAAAGCAAAATTCCATTAAAATATGAAAGCTGATCTAAGCCGTAGACATTTGACATATTCCCAGATGAGAGGTTTAGATAAAAAGAGTAGTCGGATTTTAGTAAGCAGGCAGATTTTGATCCTGCAGGTTAAATTAATGATTTATTTTAAGTTTAATATTTTACTAAAAGGCAATTTGAATAGAAAGACAACAGATTTTTCTGTTATTTATTTTTTTAAGAGTCCTAGTTTTGCCATTGTTTTGTGACTCTTGAATCTTGGTACCTCTGAGATTGTTTCCCCAGTTGTACATGGGGATAATGATACTTAACCATCTTATGAAAAATGTGAAAACATTTATAGAAGTACTTGTAAATCATGTAAAATGCTTTTTAAGAAATAATGAAATAGCTAATAGTTTTTTGTTTTGTTTTGTTTTTGGTCAGAGATCTTTCAAAAATTATCACAGAACAGCTTGCCGAACAGAAGGTCAAATAATTGAGGTAGAGTAGAGACTTTCCTTGGTTCTTTCAAGTAAGAATTCTGTCAATGTTTTACCTTTTTGGGGGCTTATTATATTTTATAATTATTTACATTTTTATTATCTTTTATCTTATATTTGTAGAAGGAAGAGATTTAATTATGAAGAGGTTCTTTTGTCACAAAACTGTCTCAGTTGTTTTTATAGAGATTATATATGGCACATTTTTATGTTTTTACTCTTCAAACCACTCAACAATATGCTTACGGTAAAGCTGATGTAGTTAAGCTAAATTATGCTATCTGATGTAAGGAAACCAAGGCAAGGAGAAAGGCTTTACTCTCCCTGCATATATAGGTTAAAGGAAACCTTGACAAGCATTGCAAAATCACTATCTGGTTGAGTATAGAACAGAATAATTATCTGAGAAGAATGGAAATTGGCTGAGTTAATTTTTAAAAGAGAAAAAATATATTTGTTTCAGTTTTTAAAATGAAAGAATAAAGCAAAAGAAAAGATATTTTAGAATGTGCTTTGATTTTGTATGATGGACCAGTGAAGGGAAGGAGAGGCAGAGTAAAAAGAGAAGAAAGCAGGGTGGTAAGGAGAGTCCAATTGGAAGAATGAAAGACATGGAAGCAGATACAGTAACTTGGTTGTAGTTTGCTTGGAACATAAATACATTATTGCACCCTTCTGTACACTTAACCTGTTGACTCAGAGTAAACTGGTCCCCTCTACTATTGAGGTTTGAAGTGTTTAACAAGTATTTAGGTAACACTTTTTGTTTAGTCCGGCCACAAAAGGCCCACAAGGGGGCGGTTCTTTGGGCAGCAAGGGCAGTGTTGTTTCATTATCTGACTGTGCTTCAACACCTTTAATATCTGCTTTCTTTCTCTCTTCCAATTGCTTTTCAAAATACTTAGAAAATGTTTATGTAACATTTCATCCAAAGAGCTACTTTTGCCTCTCCTTGAAGCTTTTATTTTACTGTATATGAAGAAATATTTCATTAGATTTTTCAAATTGATTATTAAACATAAGGTTACTTTTAAAATGAATTCAGAAAGTATACTGATAAAAGTTATTCTCTGAGGTGTTTAATTCACTATCATTTAAAGATTTAAAATGTTTCAATTTATCACTGTCAGTCATTTAAAGATAAAAACTTTATCAGTACAATGATAAAGCTTATCAATTGAGAAAAATTGACCATTGCATTTTCTCCCTCCCTACCTTTTTAGGTATTTCCAAACTACCATATTTATCCTCCAACTGCACCTCATGTTGCTTATATGCAACCAAAAGCAAATGCACCTTCCTTCTTCATGGCCGATGAGCTCCGACAGGTATGCTTGTAGGGATGCTTAATGTCTCTTGTGCTTTAGTAAAGAACTAGAGAAACAATACAACTCTATTCAAATCACATTATTTAATCAAATATGCTGTCCTATAACAGAGAGAATTTAGAATTTATGAGTTCTAAGTGACATTTAAAGAAAGTTGTTTTTCAAGAAAATGACAGGTAATTATGTGTTCAGATGTAAAACATAGAATAGCTATTTAAATGAGCCACCTTTTGCATGCCATATCCTGTGCATTAAAAGGCCTCTTCAAAGTATATAAATAAATAATTTCAGTGGTTCCTAACCTTCAGACAACTTTTTGCTGATATTTATAGGTTCAGACTAGGTAGGTTGACCCAGAAATAAACCTCATTCTAGGAGAGCTCATAGTTTGTATTAAGTAGGTTTTATAAAAGAATTTATTGTTAAGATAGCTAGGTATTATTTGATATGTTCAGTTTCATTTTACACTTACATACTTAGGAATATTTCTGTTTCACAGAGGCATGTTATACTTGTATAATGTTCATAGAGTGAATTATTGATGAGCTAAACGTAGACCTTGAGTTTCAGTCACAGAGTTAGTTATGTGTTTTAGGTTATAGCAGTTACTGGAACCCAACCCTAAGTAGGGACAGATATATGTAGGACTGGAATTTTGGCATTATACCATTATCAGAAATGTTATTTCACGATATCAACGTTAAAAAGTACACATACCAAAACATTAATACTTATGTATGTAGTTACAATAGAAAATCCAGATTTTAGAACCTGTGTTTAGATGTAAATATACTTTTTTTTTCCCCCCTTAGGAGCTCATTAACAGACATTTAATAACAATGGCTCAAATTGATCAAGCAGATATGCCAGGTAAAATTCAAGTTGATTCATTCTTCCTTTTAAAGGATATTATAATTCTTAGCCCTGACCAGTGTGGCTCAGTTGGTTGGGTGTCATTCCGCAAAGAGAAAGGTTGCGGGTTCAATTCCCAGGGTACAAACCTGGGTTGCAGATTCAGCCCCAGGTTTGGGTGCTTATGAGAGGCAACCCATTGGTGCTTCTCTCTCACATCGATGTTTCTCTCCCACCCTTCCCCTCTCTTTAAAAGCAAATAATAAAAATCTTTAAAGGATATTATAATTTTTATGTAGTCATGCACGTTTTTATGTCTTAAATTAGCTAATTACTATTCTATGAATATATTTATTTCTAATCGACTTAATTCCAGGATGCCATGGGTTATCTAGTTTATTTAAATTAATTTTACATGTGACAGTATCCTAGTTCATGAGAAAATTAGATAGTTTTATAATTTGTGGTGATTTATCTCAATATGGACTAGACTGTTTTCTTCTGAAACTTCATGAAGTATATAGGTTTTTAAGCAGAGGGGAAAGGTGGTTTTTATTATTACTATTTTTTAGACTGCAGCATGCCAGTCAATGTGATGATTAAATACTTTATGACTTTCTTCCTTACAAAAATGCTGCAACATAGATACTAATATTATCATCTCCATTTTACATATGAGGAAAACTGAATTTGACAGACAGGTTCAGTAACTTACCTTTAAGACCAGTGGCAAATTGGCTGGCTGAGTCAGGATTTAAACCTAGGTTTTTCTGACTGTACCACAGTGTTTCTAAGAGAGCATTAAAATCCCTTTCCCTAGCTTATTCTGCATATAGCAAGAATAAACATGGTATAATTTAACAAAACTTTATAAATAATAGCAGGAATACATTTGCCACAGGGGTAATCTTAAAACACCCTGTTGTTTATGAAGGATTCAGCCCTGTCTACTATGTGTCTTCTTGACTGCTGAAGAATTAAAAGGAATGTGTCTGGCTCTATGCCTTAAGACTGATCTTTCCAGTTTAGGTAGGCAGGGAACTTACCTGTCAACCTTTGACAGGTTGGGATTTTTCGTGATTATTTAGCTTTGCATTTGAGGCCCTATGGAGGGTAAAAGGAAAAAAAGAAAAAAGGTTTATGTATTATTCTAGTCTTTATGACTTCAGTCATGTATACCTCATATGATGGTACATTAGACGTAATTTGAAATTATAATAGAGTTTAGAAAATAGCTGTATATAAGATTAATACATCTCAGTTGCATTTCTGTAGACCAGTAGTCAGTAACCATTTGCAGTGGTTTCAGAATATCGGGACCTAGGAGTAAATACAACAAATGTTGTGTAAGTTCTCGTTG
The DNA here is from genome assembly GCA_004026545.1 of Mormoops blainvillei. Taxonomy (NCBI): domain Eukaryota; kingdom Metazoa; phylum Chordata; class Mammalia; order Chiroptera; family Mormoopidae; genus Mormoops; species Mormoops blainvillei. Next base: position 120,374 of record PVJD01001178.1, read on the forward strand.
TGGGGAGATTTATTAGGACATATTTAATGAGTAAGATAAATGGAGTGAAATGCTTTATTCATGAATAGGAATACGTAATGATTAAGATGTTAATTTTTCTAACTGACTTATAGATTTAATATAATACTGATCAAAGCATGTGAACTTTTTTACTCAAAATACTTCTGACATTTAATTTGTGTCCTGACAGTTTAATTGTTAAGGGCTCAGTCTCACAAGATTATTTCTGTGTCAGATGCCAGCTGAAATGAGGTACCCAGGCTACCCACACTTTTGTCTGGCCAGTTACAAATGTGGGGCATTTTTACCACCCTCCTCGGGTTTGGTAATTTGGAATGACTCACAGAACTCTGGAAAGCTCTTTACATACTGTTACTGGTTTATTATAAAGGATACAACTTAGGAGCAGCCAAGTGGAAGAGGTGCATATCAATACATATTGGGGGAAGATGGGATGGGGAACTTCCTTTCCTATTCTGGGTGTGCCACCCTCTGAGCACCTCAGTTAGTTCCCCAACTTGTTAGCTTTTTGAATCTCACTGTTGAGGGGTTTTCATGGAAATTTCACTGTGTGGGCATGGTTGATTAAATCTTTGGCTATTGGTGATAACTCAGTCTCCAGCCCCTCCTCTCTTCTCCCTCGACTTTGTGGGTAGGGTCGGTCTGAAAGTTCCAAGCTTCTAGTAGAGGTTGGTCTTTATTTTTATTTTTTATTATATCATAGCATAGCAGAACTTTTCATAGTATATGATAAAACCACCAAAGAGAAAAGGGCCAAGATACTTTGAAGATTATGAGTAAGAATCTGAGAATATTGTGGGAGGGGAGACTTGGTTTGAGGCTGTAGTAACTAATAGTGTGGTCATGGCACTGGGTTAAACAAATTGATTAGTGGAACAGGATGAGGAGAGCCCAGGCCCTTTCTGTGATAGAGGGTGGCATATTAGCGGGGAAAGCAAGACATTGCAAAAATGGTTGTCTTTATGTGAAAGAAAATTGGATCATCTCAAACCACATCTAAAAATCAACTCCGAATAGATTGAGAACTTAAATGTCTAAAACAAAACAGTAAAACTCTTACTATAAAATATAAATGAATAGACTTAACATTTCAGTAGGGAAAGAATTCCTTTACAGGAGTCAAGTATTGTTGACTCAAACAAAATATTGAAAAATTTCGTTAAATTAAAATTTAAAACACTCCCGAGGTACCTATAGTAAAGAAAAAACTTGGAAGAAGATATTACAAAACTAACAAAGAATATAAAAAACAAATTCAGTAAAAGCCTAACCAATCCAATTAAAAAAATGACCAAAGGATAGGAATATACACTTCAAGAAAGTGGAAATTCATGTGACTGATAAGGAAAGATGTCAGTCATCACTGATTATGGAAATACAAGTAAAATACCATTTTAAAGTCTGATCATATAAAGCGTGAGGGTATGGATCCATAGGTTCTCCAGTACATTGCTGTTGGTAGTGTAAATTGGTGAACTTATTACCACTTTCGAAACTAAAGTTGGATATCTATGTTTGCTGTGATCCAGCTCTTCTGCGCTTAGTTATAGGTACACTCCTACACATTTTCAACCAGAAAATGTGTAAGGTACCCATAACATTGCTGCTCATAAAATCAGAAACCTTGATCAATCCAAAGGCCCCTCTAAAGGACAGGGGATGAATTAACTCTGATAGTGTTAGGCAATGGAATATTATATAGCTGTTAAAATGAAGTATGCAGACATGCAACAATACAGAAGAATCTTTGTAATGTAATATTAAGTAAAAAAGTAAGTTACAAGAGATTATATACAGCCTGACAGCTTTTTATAAACTTAACTGAAGTGTATATGTGTACTTGAGTTCATGTAAATACATTTGAATATTATATACATGAATAAACCTACACATACATACATAATAAACTTGAGGACAGGTATAGTAAAACCATGTAAAAGGGAAGGAGGAGGAAGAGAAGGAAAGCAGAGGTTAGTAGAATCATATAATTAATTTTTAATCCTCACCCAAGGATATGTATATTGATTTGAGAGAGAGAGAGAGAGAGAGAGAGAGAGAGAGAAGGAAAGAGAGAGAGAAACATCAAGTTGTTTCCTCTCATCCATGCCCTGACCGGGGAATTTAGCCTGCAACCTAAGTAGGTTTCCACTGAAGCACAATTTTTTCCCTCTGCTGTTTGAAATTCAGCATGACTTGGTTGAAAGTAGACAGGGATGAAGGAGTTAAGAGCATAAGATTTTTAGTTGATTGTGTCCCTCATGCGATCTCTTTTTTACCCTGATGCTATGGGTATCACTGCTAGCATAGTAAATTTCAAGTCCTTAGTATAGCATTTAAATTTCCCCCAGATTTATTTCCAACATACCTTTCTGAGCTTTGTCTCCACTCTGCACCTCTTCTGTGCTACACCCCTACCCCTGTTCCTCTACCACTTGAGATTTCACTATCACGCCTTGTTTGTTGTTTTTGTACACATTCATGCCTTCTTTGTTGTTTTTGTTCTGTTTACTTATTCACAGTAAAGCACTCTTTCCACTTGTTTTAGCTCATTAATTTGTAGTAAACATGCCAAATCAGCTGTAAGATCTTTCCTAATATCCCTGGAAATGGTTCCCTTCCCTGTGTTTCCATGTGTAGTGGTTCCAAAGTATAGTTCCTTGACACTCCCCCAACTCCCCAACCCCTGCCTCCAGTGTCCTTTCATCATCACTTGGGAACTTGCAAGAATTGTAAAATCTTGGGCCCTACTTTTGACCTATTGAATCAAAAACTGGGCATGGGGCCCAGCAAACTGTTCTTACAAAGATTCTGCAAGGTTCTAAAATTTAAGAACCAGTGCCATGATGATTTGCACTTTTTAAATAACTATTTTTCCATGTTCTCTCCTATCTTTCTTTATATATACATATATGTCTGTAGTATTTACATATATACACATATCTGTAATATATATTTATACATATATACGCACATATATATTTTTTAAGATTTAATTTATTTTTAGACGGGGGAAAGGGAGGGAGAAAGAGAGGGAGAAGAACATACATGTGAGAGAGAAACACCGATTGCTTGCCGCTTATACATGCCCTGACCAGGGACAGAACCTGCAACCCAGGCATGTCCTTGTAGTGGTTTTAATATAACTCTCTAAACCTCTTGTTAAGAACCCCTATTTCATTAATATCAGTTAACTAATACATAGTATGTACTCAATACATTTTTACTCATTTGAAATTATTTCCCTTATGAAGTAGCTAAAAAACCAAATTTATCATTTGTTTTTGGAAATTACACTGATCATTCAAATAATAAATGAGCAGAAGTTACAGCCACATTCACTTGTCTGTATACTTCCCTTATATACTGCCTTTCATTTCATTAGAACATGCCACTTGACCACGGTTTGAAAGTTACATTGAGTCGATGTTTTACACTTACGGCTAAAATGCCATATAGGAGTTAAGAGCACAAGATTCCAAAATCAAAGTCTTGGGTTTGTCTCCCTACTCCTTCTCTAGAGGAATAATCCTTGTTTTCCTTATTTATGAAGTACGAAATTCTATCATAAAATTGTTTCTAGAGCTAAGGGATAATGAGTGTATTTGGCAAAGGCAGAGAGGGAGGGGTCCTTCTGAACCTGTCTTCTGGAATTGCTGGAAGAGTATAATAGTTTTCTTAATAGGGTTTCACTGGACTTTTTAACAGTCATAGGTCAAAAATTATGTATTGTTTTTGTGTGTTTTTCATAAGACTTATTGTCATGTTTCCAAATAGTGTTAAACATGTTTATTGTAAAAAGTTTGGCAAATACAGAACAGTGTAATAGGAGAAAATCCTCCCACTCTGTGGTTACCATTGTTAAAATTTTGCTGTGTTCCTTACTAACTGGTTTTCTAGTAAGGAATGGTTTCACTGTTTTTGAACATATGCTGCATGTTCACTCATCTGCTTTTCAATTAAGATATGGTGAACATTCCTAAGTCATTCAAGACATTTCACCAATGGAAGCTGTCCAGTTGGAAAGTATAGTTGATTATATTTGAAACATTAAAAACTGTTTGTTTTTTTGGATTGTAACACTGACTCATGTTTGTTCTAGATAATAGGTAGCAATAAAGAAGGGACAATAAATTACCTATATTCAGTAGAGAAACGAACCACTGAGTACATTTTCATGTTCAACTTTCTAGTCTTTTTAAGAAACAACACGTAGGGATTCAAGATACATAGTTTTTAATGCACAACAGTATTGCAAGTAAATCCCCATGCATTATATACCCTTGAACATAATTTTTCTTTCTTTGAGGAAGATAGCAGGCATGGTAGTAAAGTTGTTTTAGTTTTATGTTTTGCTAGGGATTAAAACTATGCTGTTTCCCTGAATGGTCGGAGAGTTTTCATACAGATTGCCATAGTTATGCACGCATATACACACCAACATATTACGTATACACACTGTCCATTTTAATGTTACTTGTTTTGAATTTATGCTTTTAAAACAAGAATTCATAGCTTAATGTCGTTGTCTAAATATATTTTGTACAAATGAATGCTTAAAGAAACAATATATCTTGATTTTATTCAGTAACAGAATCAGAAATGTTTAATATTTCCAAGTATAAGACAGATTGTTTCTGGTGTTTGTTGTAATCTTGAGTGTATGAAATCTAGTTCTCTGGTTGTTTTATAATGTCTATTTTTATCAGTAATGAAACCAGTGGTTTTATATAATTATTATGAATGTTGACAGTGTCCTTGAACAGAAAGTATGTTTTGATACCAGTTATTTATAGTAGGTTTGATTTCTTCTTTATTATTCTGAGAGAATGTCTGCAAGTTAAGTCATCTGTCTTTTTATGAATTACTCTAGCAGTCCCTGCCGAAGTTGATAGCTACCATAGCCTATTCCCTCTAGAACCACTCCCACCCCCCAACCGGATACAGAAATCCAGTAATTTTGGCTACATTACATCTTGCTACAAAGCCGTAAATAGCAAAGATGATCTGCCATATTGTCTTCGGAGGATACATGGTAAGGAAAATAAATTATCCTCTTTTAGAAGCATATTATTGAGGCTAAGATTATTCAAACATTCCTGAAAATATTTACTTATTTAATATATGAGTTTAAAGGATAATAAATTTATGATTTCATTTGACAATTAATAACTCATAGTAATGTATAACATGGTTTTTCCCTTCACATTTCTGATGGAATAAGGGGAGATGTCATTGACAATTTAGTAGAAACATTTTACTTTTTCAGGTTTTCGTCTTGTTAACACAAAGTGCATGGTGTTGGTTGATATGTGGAAAAAAATTCAGCACTCAAATATTGTAACCTTGCGTGAGGTATTTACCACTAAAGCATTTGCAGAGCCTTGTGAGTAATTTGAAGTTGTCTTTCTTCTTGTGAGCTTCACTACTTGAAGCCAGATCGCAGTAATGAATGTTTGTGTTTCATTTTAAGCTCTTGTGTTTGCATATGATTTCCATGCTGGAGGAGAGACTATGATGAGCAGACACTTTAATGACCCCAATGCTGATGCCTATTTCACAAAGAGAAAGTGGGGTAAGAAAAGATACAAGCAAGCTGTGTGTTGACAAATGCTTTTGCTCTGAGGGAGTGTAGTTTACCTTTTAAAATACATGAACATTTATCCCTGTAGTCATTCGGCTTAGAGACCCTATTGCATTTTAAAAAGAAATAGGGTCAATCTGTAACAAGTTAGGAAATAATGTATTATGTGTATAGACTGAGATGAAGATGGGTTATGAAAGACTCACATAGATACCTAAATTTTAATAACAGAATATGATTAGAGTTTCATTCTCTTACAGCTTTTTTTCTTTTAAAAATCTAATGCTTTCCGAGTAGAGATGATTCGGAAATTTCAGTAAATTGAAAAATAATCCCTTTAGCTTCACTATGCAAAACACAACCATTATGTATCTCTTGATGTATTTCTTTCCAGCCTTGGTGTTGTGTTTTGTTTTATTTGGTTTTCTTTTGTATTGTTATTTTATATCATACTGCATTTTCCATTTATTTTAAGTATTTTTCTCTTAATTTTTGTATTTTCTGAATATAATTTAATGACTCCTTCAGAGCCTGATGTGACTATATACATTTATAAAATTATTTCCCGAAACCAAAGTGCTTTAGTTTAAAGGTAGGATTCCATGTTACTTAAGGAACTAGTTTTCGAAATAAAATTGCACGTAACTTAAATGGGGAATATTATCTTTTTTTTCCTTGTTTCTAATAATATTGCAAAGAACCAAAATATTTAAATTATATTCTGAAAAATATTTATTTAAAGGATGAACCACTTCAGAGTAAAAGTAAATCCATTTTGAGATGTTTGTTAATTTATATATTTGGGGAGGGAAAAGTATGGTTCATTTTCTTTGGGGGGGGACAGAAAAGAAGCATTGTATTTACCATGAGTTTTAATATTTTAAAGATTTTCTTAAACACATACTGAAACTGCGGAGAGAAAGATTTCAGTCACGTGACAGTATTCTTTTGGATCGTAACTTTTTTAAGGACTCTAATTATGGATAAAAATATATTCTATTTACTTGTAACTTTGCTTTCTGACAGTTACAAGAAGAAAGCTGTGGTTACATGGCTGTTTCACATTAAAAATCTGGTCATATAGTGTGGTGGTTTCTTTTCCTTTTGCCATGTCATCTGTAGGCACATAGTTTTATTGAAGGGGATGTGGTGTGACTTTTTTTATAGATGAACATAGCTTTAGTTGTTCAAGTTTATTTTAGTAATGCCACCTGTGAAATGACTGTTGGCTATAATTTATATCTGGGCTTCCCCATATCAGCCCTGTTGACATTTGGGGCTGGATAGTTACTTCTGTAGGGCCCGTCCTGTGCATTGCAGGATATTCAGCAGCATCCCTGGTTTCTACCCACCAGATAGATGCTAGAAGCAACCCCCTCCACCAGTTGTGGCACTAAAAACATTCCGAGACATTGACTAATGTCCCTTAAGCGGGGCAAAATTTATTCCTGTTGAGAACCACTGACTTACAGCACTCCTTTCCAGCTTTTTGGGGGGGTAAAAAAAATCCTAATCATTCTGTTTTTGGTGTTGACTGATTATTTGATATGTTTACAATTTCACAGGTATTAGTCCTTTTTCTAATATTTGAAAGTATTGTTTGAATGGTAGTAACATCCCTAGATGTACCATATATACTTTAATTTACAGCACCTTCTATTACAAGGCAATCCTTTGTTTTCCCAATGTGAATATTAAAAAAAGAAATTGAAGACCAATGTTTGTTTAAACTCATAGAGACATAGATGGAAGTCTAATGTTCTCTTAAACTATTTAACATTAACTGAGCACAAAAAAATCACATATTGTAAGAGACATGCTAATTTAGAAAATGGGTATAATAGTAATACCATACCTTACAGGAGTTGTGATAAGAGGTTTAAAGTGAGAAAATATGGGTAAAGTAATCAGACAGAATCTGTTACACAGTAAGCACTTGCTTTTTAAATAAATATTCCTTTTATTACCGCATTTATTACATAATTTTATTTAAATTCTTTATAGTTATCTTTAACATTGTCTTGGCATTTATCACTAGAGCCACTTTTTGAGTCATCTAACACCATTTTTCTGATTTCGTTATCTTTAGTTCTGTCTAAATTCAGGGATAGCAATTTTTGAATTTTGTATTTGCTTTTTTCCTGAAAATTTTATCCCAAGCCTTAAGTACCTACTTTCTGTTTATTATCTCCATGATTAATCATTTAGCTGTGTTGTTTTCAGACCTGATTTACCAAAGGTTTGTTTACAACCATATGAACTCTTGAATTTATAAGGTTATATTCCCTGAAACACAGCAGTCCGCCTTTATCTATGGAGGATATGTTCCAAGACCCCCCAGTGGATGCCTAAAACTGGGATAGTACTCATAAAATTAAATTTAAAATTAGGCACAATAAGAGATTAACAACATTATCCAATAATAAAAATAGAACAATTATATAACAATATACTGTAATAAAAGTTATATGAATGTGATCTCTCCCTCTCTCAAAATGTATTATTGTACTTAACCTTTCTTGTGATAATGTGAGATGATAAAATGCCAATGTGATGAGATGAAGAGAGGTGAATGACATAGGTAGGCATTGTGGCGTAGTGTTAGGCTACCATTGACCTTCTTGATGGTACATCAGAGGAGAAACCTCTGCTTCCATAGATCCTGGTTCATTGAGTCATGATGATGTCAGTGGCTGGATGTCAGGAGAGCATGTTGTTGATAGTTGGGGAAATTTAATATTTTCTGACTGTGGTCAATATCCGGTAACTGAAACCATGAAAGATGAAACTGTGGATAAGGAGGTACTACTGTAATTATGAAATCTGGATTAAATTTCTGTGGCTCCTTTTCTCCTTATCTAAGGATTAATAGTGACCCAGAAAATAGTATCAGAAAGCATTTATAAGAATCGATAGAATAAAAATGATTATTTTTCCTGGTAGATCAGATTTTTTTCTATTTTATCTTTACATATAAGTGACATTCAATGTGTTACGTTCATGTTTTTGTGAATTGGATGTCATCATATCTAACTGATGGCTGTAATAGAGGAGACTGAGCAGTATAAGAAGAATAAGAAAACATTCAGCATAAATGATGGCAGAGACTTTTATTTCCCACAATCCATAGAATGAACAGGTCTCACATACTTGGACAATAATATATGCTAGTATTGTCCATATTTTAAGTAAAATAACACTCTTTACAGTTCTTGTTTTTTAATCAGAATTTGCATTTATTTGGTTCATAATTAAATATAAGTTCTTTAAATAATTTTTGTTTAGTCAGTTACAGTGGTCACAGAAAAGAGCAGTTCAGTGAGAGCTCTGCTGCTGCTAACAGCATGAAGGTATAATCTTAGAATGGGAAATTTTGGGTTTGTCCCTTAAATTCTTACTTATAGCCTAAACTTAAATTTTAAGTACATGCATATGAATAAATCGACAAATTATGCTATGAATATAAATTTTCTGTTAATTTTGGTTTTAATGTTTTAGATGATTACTTAAATTAAGATTTTAAAAAGTTATTATTTGCTTTATAGGTCAACATGATGGACCATTGCCCAGACAGCATGCCGGATTATTGCCAGAATCTCTCATTTGGGCATATATTGTCCAGTTGAGTTCTGCATTGCGTACCATTCATACAGCAGGCTTGGCATGTCGAGTTATGGACCCAACAAAGATTCTGATAACTGGCAAAACTAGGTACTAGCATTTTGAGTTTGGGCTTCTTTATTGAACATTTAACCTGTGACAGCTATTAAACAAAGCATGATGTTTTGTTTTAATTTTACCTTTTCATATATTCCATCCAGAAGAACTGCTGTGACTTTGAGTTCATTTGTAAATTTTTTTAAAATGTTGAATTCTTAATAAAATGCCTGGTTATTAACCAAGAACCTTATAAGGGTTTGGAGGTATGTATGGTTAGGGTTGGGCGTAGGGGGTGGTGGGATACAGAAGTATCAATACAGCCTTTCTGTGTATAACCAGAACAGTGGTTCCCAAATTTTAATATGAATCAGAATTATCTGGGGGGAGCTTATTTAGCACAGATTGTTGAGCTCCAACCCTAGAGTTCTCATTCAATAAATCTGGAGTAGAGCCTGAGAGTTTGCATTTCCAGCAAGTTCCTAGGTGTCCTGTTGTTGCTGTTTGGGTCCTATGCTTTGAGAACTACAGGTAGAGTTAAATACACAGATCCTGATTTCAGCATAGTTTTGTTTGATTTGGAATTTTGAGAATTGTCTTCGGCAGCATAGCATGAACAGCTCAGGATGTAGTACCAGGTGACCTGGGTTCATATCCTGGCTCTGTTACTGACTTTATGACCCGGATCAAGTTATTTCTGTGTGTTTAATAACCTTATGAAACAAGTACTATTCTCTCCATTTTCCACATTTTTAAGATACCTGTCTCATTAAGATTATTGAGAGAATTGAATGAGTTAATACATGTAAAATGCTTCCAGTGTTGACTAGTACATGTTCAACAAGTGTTAGGAAGATAACTAGTTTTCTTTACATAAATGAAGCACCTTGGTACAGTGGAAAGACCACTGGGCTGGTAGTCAGAGATGTGAATCATAGTCCTGGCTTTATTAGCTGCTGACTTTTACAACCATCGGTCTGTCACTTGATATTTCTCACCTCTAAAATGGTGATTGGTAGAGGTTGTATGAAGGTAGGAGAGAAGGCTAGAGTAGATGATATTTTGAGATCCTTCCAAATATTACAGGAAATGATAAATTTCCACTAGTATAATTTTTAAAATCTCATTTTAATTATTTTTTAAATTCTCTGATCTTTAAAGGTTGCGAGTAAATTGTGTTGGAGTATTTGATGTTTTAACATTTGATAACAGTCAGAATAATAATCCATTGGCATTAATGGCTCAATACCAGGTGAGTAAGAATTAACATGAATACTTAATAACTTAAGGCTTGGTCTTGTTTTTTTTTAGACAAATTTTGTTTATTTTAAAATACTTTAGGGTTTTAAGTGTAGATTTCAGTTTATTCTGGGTGGTCTTTATGCAGACTTTGAACAGGTATTTCTTAATCCCTGTGATGCATTTAGTGTTGAGCCCTTATAAGTTGGAATATGCAGAATTAATGTCAGTGTCGGAGACTCTAGCTGTTCATGTGATGAATGATATTAAATGAGATTTTACTTTTAGAACAGTTGTCCCACTATCAATCTGAAAATTTGAGAAATATTTTCAGAGGAATAGTGTTGTATTGCTGTTTTTTAAGGTTTTGTGGGTTTTTATTTTTTTATTTTTTTGTTTTTTTGCTTAATCAAAGCCAATCACTCCTTGTACATTATCAGAATTTGATTGTAGTCTGATTTCATCATAATAATGTGGATTTAGGTCTTACTATATTCATAGCTATTTTTTTCTTATTTCTTAAATAATCCAAGATACAGAATAAGAACCTGTCTCTATCTACAAGAAACGTTTAAGTGTAGCTGCTTTTGTCCTGACTACTCTGCTCAAGTGACGTGGCTGTTTGAAGTATGTTTCGGATCATTCAGTTTGTATTACAGTACATTTTTTGGAGGCTATGCAGCTGTCACTTTAAGGCAGTGTTCTCTTTGTGTAAGAAATTTTTTGTGTTTCTGAACATTTATTAACTAACAGATTTGATATAAAGCAGAATCTCTTCTTCTTGTTACATGGAAACACAAGGAAAAGAACACCTTATCTTCCCATTGCCCTTCTCATTTCAACTTCTTTTGTTTAAATCTTGAAAGAAGATTTTAGTTCACTTTATGTAAGACAAAATTTCAAAACAAAAAGGAAAGAACAGACTAAGAGGCAGAGTCTAAGTAGTGTTTAGTATTCCAGTTCATGCATAAACTTCTCTTACCACCGGCAGTGCAGCCCTGAAGACTTAGAACCACTCATCACATTCAGTTAGTTGTATGCAAACTTTTCACATCTCCTTCTGTTCTGCTTGTGTCCATCTGACCTCAACAGCAGCCAAGCTGTCCTGGTTGGTAGCATCACCTAGTGGCCTCTACATGCAAGACTGTGGCTGCTTTTCTCTAGTGGCAGGAGTTTCCTTCTGACTAAGGAGATTTGCTCCTTTTTTAAAAAATCTAGGGTGGTTGTTTCTTACCTACTTTCCTTTTTATCTTTTGTCTTATATTTATTGACTAATTGGCTCTGAAAATTTCTTTTCATAATGGTTGTGTTCCTAAAAGTGATCGATTATTGACTGTTAAAAATAGTAGTGATTTTCATTTATGTAGGAAAGTAATATTAAATTTTTGAAGAGAAATTAGGCATTATTTAGAACTAGTGCCATCAACCTCTATTGCAAGTATCTGGAAACCCCATGTCTGCATTAAAAAATAGCCATACTTATTTTTCTTTTTTCTGACGAGAGTTCCTTTTTATTTTAATTACTAGTATAAAATAATACTAGTTTGATTTTTTTTCCCCCTGTGTCACAACAGTATTACTTAACATTTTTTCTTTTATGTTATGGATTGTCAAGTTAACCTTGAAAAACTATTTTCATAAGAAAAAGTAATGTCAGAGTTCCAAACAGACAACTTTTATGTAAGCATTTGGGGCAACTGATTGGGTAAGTTAGCAATTGCCATCATTCATAAACTCAGGCTACTTTCAACCCGTTGTTATCTCCTCTTTATTTTTCAGTAGGAAAGGATATATCAGATTTTCTTTCTTTTCTTTTTTGGAGGTGGGTATATATGTGCAGAAGATTTTTCATATAGCTTATGGTAAAGTAAAGGAGAGAATTAAAGATAGTTCCAAACAGGGAATTGTGATTTTATAGAGAAGAGGGCACATAAGAAAGGAGTACATTTTTTCTTGTAGTCTATTTTTCAAAGTCTGTTTCAGACACGTGAATAAAGACTGACATAAGTAGAGCCATAGATAGAATCAGAAAATCAAGAATCAGGAAGAAACTGAAAATGATTTGGGGGAAACATCTCCACAATTCAACAAATGGGGGGAAAAAATCAGGTGGAGGTAAGAAGCAAAATAACAACTAAAAAATTATTGGGTTAGCCCAGTAATCCTGTTACTTTTTTTTCCGTAAAACGAAAGACACATATTTCATTTCACCAATAACTTTACTGATTTGGGTAGTTGAGTATTTTGGCCATCTCCCACTATTGGCTTCTAGTGGGTTGAGGCCAGGGATGCTGCTAAACATCTTCCAATGCATAAGACAGCCCCACAGCAAAGAATTATTTGGCCAAAATGTCAATAGTACAGGAAATTTTGCAAACCACTTTTGACACATTTGACCAGTCACAATGCCTTTTGCATACACTTCACAAATCTTTTTCTGCATTTCAGTTGTGTTTTTACCTTTCTTGAAATAATAAAGCATAATACAACAAAAATGTTGCGTATTTTATTCCATCTTCAGTATTAAAATGGCTACTCAAAAATTTTGATAAGTTTTTTTTTTAAATTCATGCTGATATGACAGCTGTCACAATATAATCTAAAAAATTGTTTCGAATGAAGTTAAAGACAAGTTAGCACTGCTGGAGTCATTGTACAGAAAAAACGTAACGGACTTTTTGGCCAACCCAATATTTAGCTGGGAGATAAGGAAAGGAGGGCTACTGAGTTTTTATGATGCTAGATGCTCTTAGTTAGGCAGGGCTTGGTTAACCTCTTTTATTAAAAATGTTCCAATTTAATCCGGATTATGTGACATGTATATTTTAATTCTGAAGTGAGTACTCCCACCTTCAGTCAGCTTTAGAAAGGTGGTAGGAAGCACTCAGGTGAGATGCACCTATTCTTTAAACCCATCAGTCCTTCAGTTTTCTCGGACTTTTGTTTTCCTGTCTTGTGGAAGGGATTAATGGATGTTCTAAGTGGGAGGTTTACTTATAGCATTAATTCAGGGTGGAGCTAATCTGAAAATTCTTATGTTTTAAGGCTGGGGAGGCTGTGTGGTACATACTGCTCACATACTTGATAAATAATAACCTTCAGTTTGCTTTGCTGACGACATTGGATTGCAACACTTAGAGAAATTTCTAGTTGGCGTTTACATGCACTGATTTATGATTTCATTAATGTAACTTGGAATGTTTACTTGCTCTTGGGAATGACTGAGGGGAATCCTTCTGGAGTTCATTCACTGCAGTGCCGTCCAGAGAAAGAAACTATGGCAGCAGTGACCTTTCCCATGCCACCTTCCCTTCTGCCTCTGGCTCCTAACTCTGTACCTCTAATGAAGTTTTAAATAGTTTCTCTGACATGAATACTTGGAATCTCTTGTCCTGATAGAGTCACAGTAGCTTGTTTTTGTGATGAGTTTTGCCACTGATTATGGGATCTTATGTTCACAGTGTCAGATTCACAAATGCTAGCTTGGGATAAATTTTTAAATTTTAACTTTTCCATATTATTTTAGTAATGGACTTTGACTTTCTCTTATACTTTTATTGTTTGGGTAGAATATTGTTAAGGATAACTATATAGTGCTGAGGTTTCATTAGTGATTGCCTTGAAATACTCCCCTGATGTTGCAAATATACTATTAGAAACATTCCACAAAACCAGTGGGTTTCAACCCTGGCTGCGTATCAGAATCTCTTGTGGAAGCTTTGAAAAATAGCAATACACAGACCTTACCCCAGACCAATAACACCAGAACTGAGATGAGGGAATGGGCTGGGTGACTGTTTGCTTGTTTTTAAGCTCCTCAGATGATCTTAATGTATAGCTAGGTTTGAAAACTCCTTATACTAAGCCAATATTCAATAACTAAACATGTATCCAATAATTCAGACGAGATCTCAGATTTTGAAGATTTACAGAAATTTTTTGTAGAAATTACTTCAGATGATTTTATTTAACTCAGAGCTGCTCCCTTCTCCTAAGTATATGCCAAACAGGGCCATGTGGGGTCACCATTTTGTTTCCTGGAATTATAATGTAATAGGTAATGGAGAGCTCACCTCAATCCAATGTACTGTCTTTTGAAAATCCTTTTAGAAGGAAGGCCTTAGACTGCTAAATCTTAAGAAAAAAAAAAGATAGGAAAACAGGTGGTTACAGAGCTCAAAGATCTATTACAGTGGAAGTAAAATTGTCTATTTAGAACATCAACAGATGGGATGTCATTGGGTTGGCAGCGTTTTTGATATTCTAGAGAACATACTTGAATCAGGTGTTGGCTGATGTTGTTTGGAGTAATGGAATAACTTTTCTCCAAATCTTCAAATTTCCACTATATTTTAGGCACCATGGAAAATGAAAAAGTGCATATTATAACTTGTAGTGATCATAGTAAAGCAAGTATGTAGTAAGCAGCCTTAAATTTCTTGTAATGGTAAGAGTATTACAGCTCTATTTAAATAAAATTTTTTAAAATTTTAAGGCAGCAGTTCTATAGTTGTCATGTGAAGTTTTTTGAGTAATGTTTCTTAAAGTATAGTCCTAGAACTACCTTTATCAGAATTACCTGGGTACTTTAAAAATGTCGGGCCTGTTCCCAGATCTACTGAGTGACAATCTCTGGTGGAGAGACCCAAATTCTTCTTGATAAGCTCCCAGCTGACTCGGATGAGCACCAATAGTGGCGACCCCTGTGCTGAGCTCTGCAGCTTCTTTGTACAAGTGCTTTTTCCATGCAGGCAATAGTGTCAGTGTATTAAATTTGTACCTATAAAATAAAAATTAAAGTGTGTTTATTCTTTCACGTCAGCAAGCAGATCTGATATCATTAGGAAAAGTTGTGTTGGCTTTGGCTTGCAACTCTTTGGCAGGAATTCAGCGAGAGAATTTACAGAAAGCCATGGAACTGGTGACAATCAACTACTCCTCTGACCTGAAGAATCTGATTTTGTAAGTTTTCTTACATGATTAAGTGTGTATCATGATCATATAAGACAGCTTTTTCACAAGGACCTTTTAACAGTGATTGTGTTTATTTTAGTTTCCACTATTTAAAATCAGGCAAAACACAAGTAACTTGTAATTTATTTTTATTGATAAGTATATATTTCTTGTAATAAATTTATAAACCAGTGTGTTTAAATCAGTTACTGATATTTTAAACATTTCGCCAAAGGGCACCCTCTAAAGCTGCATTGGTTTATCTAGTAGCTATGTATGACCTCTTAAGTTTAAACTAACTAAGATTAAATAAAATTTAAAATTTAGTTCCTCAGTTGTACTAACCATTTTTCAAGAGCTCAAAAGTCACATGTAGCTCCTGGCTAATATTGGACAGTGTAGACATAGAGCATTTCCATAATCTCAGAAAGTTGTTAGTGCTGCTCAAGGGAGTCGTCACTATCTTCGTGAAAGCTGTAGGCCTCAGGTGCGATTCAGTGACATACTGTATGGTCAGAATGCCCATTCCAGATAGCATGTATGTGAGAGTCCCTGTGCTTCTACTCCAGTGTCTTTAAACTCCAAGGAATCCTTGTGTGCAGGGTTGAAATGAATTTGGCTTAAGAGAACCCACTGTGGACTACTCTCAGCACAGAAGAACCCCTCCCTGTCTAAGATACCTCTGACATGTGGGAATTCCGGCGGGTGGGCAACCTTATTGTAAACTATTCTAGAGAACAGATGCTAGGAAATCTCTTTTGAGATTTATCATCCTATTGTGTTCTAGAAGCAATGAGAGCTTATTGATCCTTTTTACTCTTTCTTTAGTTTCCAGCTGTTCCTTCTGATTTTTCTCGTGGCCCTGGATGATCCTTTTTCTTTTTGGACTAGCCTTGGGGTATGGAATTGAGGGATGGAGGATGGGGCTGCCCACCTGTGCTTTGTTACATTGGCATAAGTGTCCTGTTT
This sequence comes from Mormoops blainvillei, assembly GCA_004026545.1. NCBI lineage: Eukaryota > Metazoa > Chordata > Mammalia > Chiroptera > Mormoopidae > Mormoops > Mormoops blainvillei. Next base: position 136,794 of record PVJD01001178.1, read on the forward strand.
GTGACAGAGCACTTGAAGCCAGTGGTACCTGGTTCCTATTTATAACAAAATAACATGATTTTTCTTGTAAGTGAAAATGTTTGTTTCATATATTATCACAGTAGTGATTCTTAGCCTTAGTTTGCAACACCTAGGATGTCTCTAATCTCAAGTTACAATCTCCAAAGTTTCCTTTTTAAAAAGAGAGAGTAAAGGATCTAAATGTAACAAAGTTGGCCATATATTAATAATTATTGAAATTGGGTGATGGGTACATGGAGATTCAGTATATAATTTTCTCTACTCATATAAATGATCGAAATTTTCCTTAATAAAAGGTGAATAAACAAGTCATACTTTAATACTAACCAATAACTAAAATTTATAGGGCAGTAAACCATGTGTCAGGCACTTTCAAACTGATTGATATTAATTAATTCACTTAATTCTCCCAATAACCCAATAAATTAATACTATTATTAGCTCCATTTTAAAGGTAGCAAAACTGAGGCATAGAGTGGTAACTTGCCAAAGTCATGTAGCTTGTAAAACTTTTAAGTATGAGTAGTTAGTTGTAAATATGTTAGTAATTACAGATGAATGGCTAAGATACAGATTATCCACGTGACTATATTTATTCAACAAAAGAATGTGTGCTATATGCCAGATGCTGAAGATGCTTTGAACAGATGCACAAAATTCCCATCTCCTGGAGCTTCCACCCTAATGGGGAGGAGTTAATGAACATGTGAACAAGTAAGATGTTTGCAGATAATGACAAGTCCTATGGAGAAAATAAGACAAGTATAAGCAAAGAGTGAAAGAATGGGAGGCTGCTTTAATGAGAGTGGTTAGGAAATGGCTCACCAATCAAAATGAGCAAAAATAGGTGATTAATACTAACTGTATTTTAGAAGGTAGCCCTTTGAAACATGTAGTTATTTTCTGCCTTAGTTGTAACGAAAGAAGAAGTTTAACTCTCTTCTGACGTGTGCTAGTGCATGAAAATTTCTCAGAAATAAATACATCACGGCAGCTGGTAAATGAAGTTGCAGAGCTGAGGACACCTTCCTAAAAAACTGAGGCTCATTTGATTTATCAAAATTGAAGATCCAGTTTTAGTTTCAAAAATTATTTTTGAGGAGAATGGAAACATTTCTCCACCTACAACCACCCCCTATTTCACTTCTCCAAACAAATGTGTGACAATCTTTTCATCTCACTATTGTAAAGAAAGATTTGAGAATGGAAATGGTAAGTGTGACCTTATTCAATTTTCCTTTCTCGTTTTCATAATAGTGAAAATGTAGAGAAAGAGACACATTTACAGTTTTCTCCATTGGCTCTTAAGATTTTTTCCAGAGAAAAGAAATATAATTATTAAGCTTTACAAGTGAATTTGACTGCATGAAAGAATGTTTTCAAAATTGTGCGCACTGATATGATAACAGCACTGGTAGCTACGTGCTTGTGGGCTATGTTGTTTTTCTAATTGCATGTTTGGCATTCAAGTGATTCTTCTGTATGTTGGGTAGATATCTGTTGACTGACCAAAACAGGATGCGAAGTGTCAATGACATCATGCCCATGATTGGTGCTCGATTTTATACTCAATTGGATGCTGCTCAAATGAGAAATGATGTCATAGAGGAGGACCTTGCAAAGGTAAAGAGTGCCTTTAAAAGCCTGTATACAGGCTTGCATCTGTGTTTACAAATAGATATAAAGCATAGTAATTATTAAATGGAATATAGTGCATAGTTGGCTAAGATTACAGATATTTTTGCCCTAACTTAATGCTTAGTATTTTAATTTTCTACGTGGGATTTGTTCTTTTTGTTCATGGCCTTGCTACAGTGTTGTGACAAAATCTTGTTTTTTTAAAATATGAATTACTTTTAACAATCCTTAAAAATGGCCAGCTGCATAATCCTGAGTATTATTATTGAATGACATGGACACATTGTGTTTAAAAGTATAACCAAAAGGTTGGAATATTAGGATTAATTGCTTAAAGATAATATTGGTGCAGGATACCAGTTTTTATAAACTTTTGCTTTTATATTCCATTAGCTAGAACATTAATATTCTGTCTCTTTTTAAAATGTTTTATAGGAGGTTCAAAATGGAAGACTCTTTAGGCTTCTAGCAAAATTGGGAACAATCAATGAGAGGCCGGAGTAAGGATTTACAGTATTTTACAACACTTTTTCAATCAAGGGCATGATTTTGCATAATAAAAATAAGTATACCTTATCCTTACTGGTTTTATTTGGAAAAAGAGGAAAATGCTCATGGGAGGTGTTCTTAAGCCTATTGTTAGTCATTAGGGTGCTGTTTTTTAATTACAGCCTAAACATTGTTGTCCTGAAGGATTACACACACATACATACATACAGAAGATACACTGTGTTAGATCTCCAGTGTGGTTCGCACATGAGTGAACATTTTATGGTGATCAGTACTGCCTTTACCCCGACTCCTTTCTGAACCTGGGTCAGTCCAGTTTACCTGTTCAGATTAGAGATTTCAGAAATCTCTAATTGTTGTATGTCCCTTATCTTCTATTAAAGCACACTATAGCTATCATATCAGTGGCAGTGAAAAACCATCACCATCTTACATTATTTGTCATTTAGTTCTTCCTCATTTGTAAGTTAAAATTAATCATATGTTCAATAGAGAAGCAGATTACTGTCTGAACCACGTAACTCTCAAAGACACGCAGAGCAGTGTTGCAACTATTTTGACTACAGTGTAAGTTATAGTCCAGGAATGTCAACTCTGTCATAGAGATAGGTGTCATTGCTTGAGGGATTTTTTTTGACCACAGAATTCAAGCCCATTTATCTTTCTTCACAGTTAAATGACTCAGTTAGTATTTTTCTTAATAATTTTTTAAATGAAGAGAACATGACTATCTGATGAACCGTTTTTTAGAAACTTTTATGTTTCTCTTGGCATTTATCTCTTTATTTTTAAATGTATTCTTATAGTACTTTTTCTTGCATTTGTTCGCTGTTTAACTCAGCTAATGATTTTGTCCTTTGAAAGATGTTTTATCTTTCACACCCCTTGGCTTAACTGAAAACACACACACACACACTCCCATAAATTTTGAGTTAAGTCTTTATCCAGCATTGACATTATTATAATAAGGTAAATCTTAATAGCTGTACCACATAGTAAATCGTAACCATTTTTCATTTGTGTTTTGTTTCTTGCTTTTTGTTTTCTTAGAGTTAATAATACCTTACATAGAAAACTACTAAGCAAATGAGAAACTATGTACTGCCAGTCCATTCCAAACTCTCTGCTAGAGTTATAAAACACCTTTCCATATGGTCAGAAATAGGTAATCTGTCAGTCCCTTTGTCTTTCTCCCCCTTAGAGAAATTGCCCCTGGAGCCTGTGTCCTGTTGCTATCTGGGCTGGTTGCGCTTTAAGCCTGCTCACACTCGCGCTGTAGAAACCGGAGCTCCCCTTCCCTTTTATCCTGGGAGTTTTCATTGTCTCTCCCTTTGTATTGGATATCCCATTTGTTGCTTTTTACCTTGGCTTTTTCTTTCTTGATTTAATGGAGCACATCCTCCTGTAGCTTCCTGAGAAAGGTGAGTTTTGTGAGTTTTTGCCAGTCTGAAAATATGTTCATTCTACTTTTACTTTAAATAATACACTTTATTTAAATACACTTTATTAATAGTATGATTGGGTATAAAATTCTAGATTATCCTCAGAAAATTCTTTTTTATTAATTAAATCTTTTGAATAGATTGTACATGGACAGTGTACATTTTTTTAAAAAGTAGAAAAGGGTTTGCAGTAAAAACAATAAAATCCTTTATGCCTGACATACCTAGTCTCCCCAGTTTCTCCCACCAACCTTTATTAGTTTCTTATACATACTTCCTAGGATTTGACTATGTCTTCTTACCGCCTGCCCCCCAAACTCCTACCTACACCTGTCAATTTTTAATATGTAGAGATTGTAAAACATACAGTTGCTTTTTTGTGTATTGCCTTTTTTCTCATAATGATACACTTTAGAAATCATTTTGTTCGGATATGTTTAGTGTATCCCAAACACTGTTGTCAGTGGTTTACAAAAATGACCTAACATATCCTTGTAACAACCCTGCAATGCAGGTACTGTTAGTATTCCCATTTAACAGAATTGAGGCATACAAATGTACTTACCTTGTCCCAGCTTACATAATTAGTAAGGATATGAACCAGGTTTGAATCCAGGCGTTATACTTCCAGAGTCTCTGCTCTTAACCAAATACGCTATTCTTTCTCGTAATTCATGGCTATTTAATAGTCCATCCTATGGATGCAGTATTTCTCCAGTTCCTTACTGGTGGGCATTTGGCTTGTTTTCAGTCTTTTTCTAGTATAAACAATGCTGTAGGGAATGACTCTACTTCATTTTATGTGTACATTAATATAGACCCAATCGTGATTATTAGGTTAGTAGGAATATCACTTTAATTTGTTATTACAGGAGGATTTATAATGCATCAGGGTCTTTCACCAACAATACATTTTATAAATTTGTAGATTTTTGCCAACCTGATAGATGCAGTTTTGTTTTTATTAATGAGCATGTTGCCTGTCTTTTATGGTTTTGATTCATTTGTGTTCTTTTGTGTCAGTTCATTTCCTTTGCTGATTTTTATTTTCAGTTGAATTTTCTGTTTTTGATTATATGAGCTAGAGAGATTTACCCTTTGTGATTTTTTTTCTTTAAAAACTCTGATTAATTTTTTTCCATATTAAATTTTTAAAAATATTTGGGATGTAGGATGTAAGGTATGAGTCCCAGAAGACTACCCAGTGGTTCAAAATCTTTTATTGAATGGTCTAGCTTTCCTTCACTGGTTTAAGGTACCATCTTTCACATTGTTTTAATTTTTGACATTTTAAAATCTAGTAGTATTAGTTCTTTCTTATGTCCATTTTATTTTGTGTTGTTTTGTTTTTCTAACTATTCAGTATTCTGTATAAATTGTAAAATCAGCTTGTTTTAGTTTTAAAAACAAATCAGTAAACCTGACAGTATTTTTAGAGAGGATAACATTAGGTTATTCTCTAGGTTAGGTTTATTAATAAGCGTAAGGAGTATTTGTGTTTTTGTATGTCAGGTTCTCCTAACCAAGATAATGGCACGTCATTGTATTTGTTGACTTCTGCTTTCTTCAGTGTTTAAGTTGTTCTTTATGTAGTTATCGCACACCACGCTTATTCTTAGCTATTTTTTCTTGTTGCTGTTATAAATGGGAGTTTTTCCTTCATTCTGTCTTCTAGACGGCTTATCAGTGTACATGAAAATTATGGATTTCTATAAATTTTGTACTCTTGTTACCTTATAGATTCTCTTGAGTTTCCTGATATATAGTCATATAGTCAAATATTGTTAGTTATATTTCCTCCTTTTTAAGTTATATAATTTTAATTTCTGTTGAGTGATTGTAATAGCTAGTACTTCTAGCAGTACATAGCTCCCTAATGGTAATGATCATTTTATTCAGAATTTGTGGCATTGATCAATTGTCTTTTAACTTCCAGACAGATTTAAAGCCATTTTCGTTCCAAATCCTTCACCTCCTCCATACTTTTAGGGTCTTTATCACTGATGTTCAGGAATTCATATAGATGTGCCTTGGTGTGTATAATTTCTTCTCTTTCTGGAATTCCTGTTGTTCAGATGTTAGACTTTGCAATTGATTTTCTAATATTCTCTTCTATTTTTTGTATCATATCTTTTTGTTCTACTTGGTAGGCAGTTATCTCAACTCATTTTGTCTAAAATTAAAGATTTTTCTAGTCTTTGAATTTTTAAATTTCTGCTATCATGTTTCTAATTTTCAAGAACTTTGTGCTCTCTCTGAGGCTGTCAGAGATTTTTTTTTTTTACGTTTTATTCTGTTCCCTTCAATATTTCATGGGAAACAAGAATTTGCCTTGTTTTGTTTTGTTTTATTCCCCAAAGCATTTCTGATGCTTGACTGTACATTTATACTAAAAATGAGGTCCTAAAAGGCTAATGAGAAGCCCCTTGTGCAGGTGGAAATTATGGCACAAGCAGAATGTGTGATAAAGCGGTGTTATGCTGTTAGGTGTGATTTTTATTTGTTTTTGGTAGCTTCCCAAAATGTCAGTATTTCTGTTGAGCAGGTCGGCAGCTCCAGAAAAGAATCGTCAGCCTTCTCTCTGTAGTATAAACCCCATAGCCAAGCTTTGGGAAGCCAAGGAGGAGAAAAGTGTAGGCTGAATACTATCACCCACCGCTTCTCAGCCCCTCAGCTCCTCAGCTCCTGCCTTGCCTGGCATACTGGAGGCTGGAAATTCTTCTTTTTGCCCTGTCTAGAAAGATTTCTGGTGGGGCAAGGATGAAAAATGGGTTATCTGTTTGCTGTGTATTGAACTCTTTATCACTCTGCTGTTTCCAGCCTCAGTCCACACCAGCACTTTTAGTGATACCTGATGATGTCAGCCCCTGAGCCTCATTGTCCTGGCTGGCTTCTTGTGATCGCTCCCCTTCACGCCCCACTATAGCATTAGAGTTCGGTTTTGTTCAGTTCTGCTAAGTCATACCTGTCTGCTTTCTACCTTGCAAATTTCTGTGACAGGTTTTTTTTGTCTGCTATTGTCCTTTTGATCCCTTTGTCCCTGTGTGTTTATACCCTTTTAAAGATATTTATTGTTGATTTGGTGAGGGTTTGAAAGGGAACAGAGGTAAATGGGTGTGTATAATCAATTTTAATTGGAAGTCCCTGGAATAATGTCTGCAAAACAAATGTGCGGTCAACCATGTGGTGGGCTCTCCCCTTGTTCTTAGAATGCAGACTAATGTTTTAAAATGACCAAAGGCTGCATAGTCTGACCCCTCTTATCCTTGCTTCAGATATGCCTTTTTTTTTCTTTTAATTTTCTCCTCTTTTCCTTCTCTTACTCATTGTCCTTGCTTTTTCTTTCTCCTCCTTGTTCTTATTCTCTAACCTTCCCTCTGTATTCCTTTTTTCTCTAGTCTTTTTCTTGCCCATCCTCATTCAACCACACTGACCTTTCTTATGTTTCGGAAGTGCTCCATGCTCTGTCCGTCGCAAATATTCATCATTTATGTCTGTACTCTATCTCTTTTTCTTAATCACATTATTTATATGCAATTACAACTTTCTTTGGTTGTTTGAATGTCCGTTTTCTCTACTAGACCATAAATTTCAAAAGTTGCTTAAAAAGAACTGGTAATCTGGTCAGTTGTCAGTTTTTTGCAGCACACTTTCACCTCATCCTGTGAGACTTAGGACACCAGTAAACACATGGCTCACTATCTCTGCTCTGTAACCTGTGTGTGGGAAAAGGATAACCTCTTTAACCTATTTCTAAAGATATCTATACCATTTCTTTCTTCCCCACTTTATCTAATGGTAGGAGCTTAAATAAGGAAGTTATTCTAAAATAGAAGTGTGTAAGGGGTGATTGCCCTTGAGAATTGGAAACTGATATTCATATTACTTGCATGTTAAATGAGATTATTTTTAAAATATAAGTCTGGGCAGTATGAACATAAAATCAGAAAAAAAATTTAGCCTTCCTATAACTTTTGCAGGATTAAAAAGAACTACACACAGCCCTTTTATTTATTGGAGAAAATAAAGCTAGTTTTGAGTCTGAAGAATAAACATATAGCCATGTGGCATATAGCATGAGTTATTGAGGTAAAGTATTACCTTCTCCAGGTTTCAGAAGGATCCTACCTGGTCAGAGACTGGAGACCGTTATCTGTTGAAACTCTTTAGGGATCATCTTTTCCATCAAGTGACAGAAGCAGGTGCTCCTTGGATTGACCTCAGTCATATCATTTCTTGTCTTAACAAGGTAATTTGTATCTAGATTTTTAGACATAATGCTATCTATAGTTTGTACAGTTGCATTTTCTACTAATACCGACTTAAGAAATTAAGATGACTCTACTATAGTTTATAAGGCATTTTATTCATTTTTAGATGTCTTCACTTAATTTTTAGAATAGGATTTTTTAAACACCAAAATGTATAACATTTTTCATTGCGGATCTTTTTATTGTTGTAATGTCACAAAATGACTACCTCTCCAACCCCATTATACTGTATTTTATTTACATGTTGTTTTGTTATACCAAATAAAACAATGAGTGGGAAAATAGCAAAATAATTCTGTGTTTAAGTATTTTTAAAAAGTCGAATTCCTTTCTTCTAAGTCATTCTGAGTCATGTTGACTCTCCTGCGTGTTAAAAGTTCATTTACTGTTAACTACAGTTACACTAATCAAGTATAACAACCATAAAAGCACAGTGCTGGTAACGTCAGTAGATCCAGCTGTTATAAATGGGGAATTAGGTGAAAGATATATAATGTACTTGAGAGGCGAACTTTGTGATTTGAAAGGGCTCAAAGAGATATAATTTACAGAGGAAGGAAGGGATTCATTTTCCTTATGGATTACTTAAAATTACAGAGCTTAGAATGCGTCTCCAGAAATAAACGCTAGCCTTTGTAAAGGTTTATATCTAAATCAGGGGGTTGACAAACTGTGTGTGGCCCATGGACCACATCCATTCGATGGCCTGTTTTTGCATAGTCTGCATACTAAGAATGGTTTTTCCATTTTTAAAAGATTGTTAAAAAAAAATACTAAGAAGGGATATGTGACAGAGACTATATATGGCCCTTAAATTTAAAGCATTTATTAATGGTCCTTTATAGAAAACACTTGCTGTCTCCTGGCCTTAACTGTCCCTAAATGACAAGCACTAGGGGAGAAAATACCTACTCTGTCACATGAGTTAGAGCTGTTAACATACGAGGGGGGACCCTCCAAAAAAAACCCCAAAACGGAATTTATTTGTAAAATACGTGTATTTATTCTTACACGTTTAAACTTCGATCACCTTCAAAGTACTCTCCATTTAATGCATTACACCTATTCACATGTTTTCTCCACTGCTCAAAAGAGTTTTTGAACTCCTCAATTTTGATGCCTTTTAGTGCCTCTGCCTTTTTTTTGTTTGCCTTTTGCACATTGGCAAAACGTTTCCCTTTGAGGACTTTTCTCATTCTGGGAAACAAAAAGTCACATGGGGCAAGATCAGGGGAATAGGGAGGGTGGGGAATGGGGGTCATGCCATTTTTGGTCAAAAACTGCTGAACACTCAGCACAGTATGGGCAGGTGCACTTATAAATCACCCATCATGAAATGGGCAAACAGGTTGAAAGAGTCTTCAAAACAAATTCACTGAAGCCACATGCAGCCTCTCACAACAACGCCAGCTGGTACACTGATACTGATGGGTTTGTAGATCACTTGCGTAGTGGGGAAACCTGTACTACAAGGGACCTGCCCTCCAGATAATTCCAGGTCTTTTTTGGAACCCCCTTCATGTATTGTGTTAACCCTCCAGGGAAACTACCATGATATTTTTAAGTACTGCTTTGTCTTGTTTAAATTTCCTTAAAGCTCTTTAGAGAGTATTGTCAGTAACCTACATTAAGACAGAACAAAACTGCATGTACCATTGAACTAATCCAGTATGATTTATATATTCATTTGCCTTTTTCCCTTAATGGGGAAACATTTTTCTTGAGTAATGAGTGGAGAATAATTATACCAGATTTAAAAAAAAAAAAATCCATAATCTCAAAGCACCAGTGATTAAAACTATGTAGAACTAAAATAAATAAGTAAGTAAATAAATAAATACAAACTGTATAACTAGTATAAACACTGACAGGTAAATCTCATGGAATAAGGTGGGGACAGATATCACAAGAGAATAATAATTAATATTATTAGTGATTGGTTGATTGATTTGAGAGAGAGAGAGAAACATTGATTTGTGGTTCCACTTATTTATTCATTCATTGGTTAATTCTTACATGTGCCTGACTGGGGATTGAATCTGTACTCTTGGCCTGTCGGATTGACGCTCTAACCAGCTGAGCTACTGAGCCAGGGCAAGAGAACACTTTTTAATGAATATTAGGCTAATTGAAAATTTGAGGAAAATTCTGTTTCATTTTAGGAAATAACTAATAGTAAATAAGATCCATCCCAAATCTGAAAGTGTAACAATTTTTAAAATTTGGAAAAGAGAGTAATAAGTTTAAAAAGGAGGAATTACCATGTTGATGATATAAAAATCAAAATTTAACATAGCTTATTTTGGTGAAAATAATGAGTGAAATTAACTGGAAAACGATTTGACAGTTGAGTCTTCAGAATTAGTTTTAAATTTATTTTAATGAATTAATTAATGAAAAGAGAGGGAAAAATGGACATTGAAAACTAAGAAAAATAAAGTGAAGACCATAACAAGGTAAGTTATTTTATGGACTAAGGCTTAGTATTTACACTGTAGAGCCTTCATTAAAATACTCCTGCTGAATCCTTACAGATCAGCAGGTAAAAACCATAAACTGGCATTCACCCAAGTAGAAATAACAGAAATGAATGTATGAAAGCATTTGGTAATGTAATAACAATGTGAATTAAAACAGCAAGCCACTTATTTGATAAGGGGTTGCTGCCAAATTGATACAATTTATAAATCAGTGGTGTCTGATATCTTTTGGAAAGTAATTTGGCTGTATGTATAAGCTGAAAAATCACTCATACTCTCTTATTCAATGTACTTTTAAGTCTTTCTCCTAAGGAAGTAATTCTATAGAAATAAAATTAAGTAGATGAATATGTTCATTGTACTGTAATTCATGATACAAAAAATGGGAGATATTGGGGGACTAATTAAATTATGGAATATAATGCAATCAATTAGGAAAAGCCTGAAAGATGGGGAGAAACATAGGGCAGCATTTGCGTGAAAGCACCTGAGCTGAAAACTGTGTGCCTGCTGATTAGTGATATGAAATATTTATGTATCTCCAGAAGTGAATGTGACAAAAATTTTAAATTGTGTGTCATCACTGCACAGTTGTCCTAAAATAAAGTAGATAATCTTCTACATGCTGTCAACTTCATACTTTGTGTATCTGTTTCAGTTAGATGCTGGTGTGCCAGAAAAAATAAGCCTCATTTCCAGAGATGAGAAGAGTGTACTTGTGGTGACTTACAGTGACTTAAAGCGCTGCTTTGAAAATACTTTTCAAGAACTGATTGCAGCTGCCAACGGTCAGTTGTAGTATTTGCTAACAGCACGCAGGACATGGCTGAGGAGCTTAAACAATAGCGAATTGCACTACAGCTGAACTGTTTTCATCATCTCATTTCATATCTGGGAAACAAACAGAAGATGAGCAAAGCTGCTTGCATTTCAGTCAGGTACACTGTTGCTTGAAAGGAAGAATGTTTCAATCATCCTAGAGCTGTGGCTGCCATTGGGGCCATATCTGTGAAGAATTTATTTTAGGTTAAGGAGCCACCGGTAGGTGAATGATGTTCCAGCTTTGTTTTTTTCCATTTGTATATGCACTAATTTTAATTTTTTAAAGACTTTTTTCTGATCTTTGAACTTTTGCCACATTGTATACTTATTAAGGGAATCTGTTTGCAAGGACATTTTTGGGAAACGATTCTAGGCAGCATTTTTTGTCAGTGAGAGTTGCAGAATTTACTCTTTCAGGGATGAGTTGCCCTGAATAATGTAATGGATGGGGTAAATAATTTCATAGGAGTTCAGTACGGCGCCTAATTCTTGTAAGAGCCTTGTGTGCAAGCTCTGTATGCCACCCACTGTTAGTTCAAAATGAGATTGGAGGGGGTTGTTTTGTTTTTAAAAAACACACGAGGAGAAATATCATTAGATACGGATTGCCCTATTATCTGATTTAAATCCTGTCTGTAAGGATTGGATAAACAGTAACCGAAGGAACGCATAGAACTCTTTGCTTCAAATTCAGCCAGAGCCTTTTGTGAGGAAGGTGTTTCCCTGCTCGTCAGATGCATTTACATTTATGCAGTCTTTTTTAAATAGAAAAACAGTTAAATTGTGTTAAAGGCCTGAAGTTCAGGAGTATATTGCTTTAGCTTCTTTCCAGTTCTCTCTTTTTTTTTTTGTATAAAGTTCTGTTCTTCGAGCTACAGCTTTATTATGGTACTTTACACTGGATACAGACACAGAGACACACTGTTCAGAAGATGAACTGTACACAGCAGTGGTCTGGCATCAAGAGCTTTCTGAAGTTTTACAACCTGAATCTGGAGGGATAACAATCTGCTGTGCCTTTGCAGTCACTGCTTAGCCCAAAGTAATAGTACTTTTGATAATAACTATGTGGGATATTCCTGAATAAGTCAATCTCAAAAGTTTGGAATTTTCCTCCTCTTACCTTTCTTAATATTTAGACTTGCAGTTGTCGCCAAACCTGGGTATTCATGGAATTTCTAGTTAATGAAATACTTACACTTTGATACCGAAGACTGCCAAATACATAGAATTTTCTTTCTTAAAAAACAGTAATGAAGACTATATCTCCTTTCCCAGCACTGAATGTTTTACTAGCACTGGGTGCTCACCATGCAACTATGAAGAAAATGTGGAAACTCAAAAGATCAGGAAAGATTTCCAAGCACTTGCAACTGATGTTATGGTCTTCAATTTTAATAATTATACATATTTGTAGTTTTCAGAGAAGTTTTTAATATTTCTCTGTCCACTTTTTATAAGCTTTAAAATGATTTTCTCTGCCTTGAGATTTGCATCAAGAAAAAGCACCTCTCTTCACCTGAAAGCTTTGAAGACTAGAGACATACTTCTCATGTTGTAACGAGTGCGTTTGAGTCCACATGTGGTAGCATCAGTTGTGAAAAAGAAAATCAGTGATTGCATTTGATCTGGATTGGTTTTAAAAGAACATAATATTCACTATTCAAAGGATAATTAACATTTGCCACCATGATGTTCTTTTTATGTAAAAGGAACAGGAACTTGAAGACATTAACATGCAAAAGTCTTTTATCATTAGCTCATGTATTTGAGGAAGAGCAGCTGTCTTTTTATATGTTTTTTGACAAATCATATTGTAATTCTTTTGTACAAAAAAGAACTACTTGTATTCTAGAAGAAATATGAAATGCTTAATTTATAAGCGGGCTGGAGATTTTTTCCAATATTGTTTTCTTTGAAAATGAAAGGGGATCATCTATTTTAGTTTTGGGGTCTGGGAACTTTTTGAAAATTTAATTTGTGGACCAATGTTTTACAAAAGCTAAGGAAGGGCAGGGGTAAAATAGGGCTTGAATTTCTCATTCTGTATAGACCAGCAAACTTCCCTCTGCAAGGCAGGTTCAGATCACAAACTTAAGGATGTTTGTGTCATAAATGCTAGTTTGCTTCAGCCCCTAGTAACCTCAGGACTTGGTGTGAATATAAAAGGTAGACAGCTGATACGTTTTCATGAGTAAATATCATCAGCCTGAAAACAGTTGGTGTCAGGTAATAACATATTTTTTTAAGCCTTGTTTTATATTTATTTTTCATTCAGTTTTTATTGGGAATGGTTTTCAATAGAACTCTTACTTCTGCTTAGGTGTTTTTTGGGGGAGCCCTCTTTTCCATATTGTAATTCCATTTAAGAGGTTGTCTAAAAGTTAGTCTTTTCAATTCATAGGAAGATTTAATATCTGAAAATAGTCAAATTAAGGATATCAACTTTCCATACCTTCCTGTTACGATAGATAAAAGCACAGAAAGGACAACCCTTGAAATCATGTAGCATTGGGCCATTTCAATTTTTTGTATCTATTTTAAATTCTGTTAGTGTATTTACTTCATTGTAAATATTTTTGAGGGTACCTTTGTATTTTGCTTTTGCCCTTGGTTCTGTGATTTGGATGTCAGCAACTTCCCTGAAAAGCACCAGTATGTTAAGTTCTAATGTCATGATCCCAATATGAGTTAATTCATCTTTAATCCTGTTTTCAGTCTCTATGTGTACAGCAGTATTTTTAATAAAGAATTACAGAGAGAAACTTGTCTTTTTTGTTGTTGTTACCAGTTTATTTAAAAAGATGATTTGTTGAATGGTAGAAATTTATATTTTTTATATTTAAAAATTTTTTAGTATATTTTATTGATTATGCTATTAGAGCTGTCCCATTTTTTTCTCCCCTTTATCCCCTCTGCCCTGCACCCCCTCCCATCGTTCCCCCACCTCTTAGTTCATGTGATAGGATTTAAAAGGGTATTTCCTGTGTGTCCTGAAGGGATATTTGGTCTTTGGATGAAATGGTGGCAGATTTATAGATTTATTAAGTATTTATTAAATGCTTTCTTGGATTTGTTCTGGGCACTAAACATGCATATATGAATACTTGTTATTTACCAGATGTTTAGTTGTATCCAAACATGTCTGTATGCTACATGGCTCACAGTGAAGTTTAGGAGAGACCTGTGTGAAAGGATGGGAACGATACACAGCTATTCTTTTCAGTACTTAATTTACTGTGTAGGTCAAGCGTGTCTATTTCCCCAAGTCCTGTAGAAGCATTATTCAGAAGATAAGGATAGATAAAGAAAATATGGCAAAATATAACATCTGTTGGATCTGGGTACTGAGTGTTTTTTGTGGGGGTTTTTTCTATATGTTTGAAATTAAAAGTTAAAAAAATACTGTTCAGAATGCAAAGTGATAGGGGACTCTAGGCACAGGCGAAGGGTAACTGGAATAAAGAAGGAGGGGTTATTTTCAGCTGAAGGAACTGGTGAATTGGTTTTGGGAATTCAGAGAAGGAAGAGAATAAGTGTAGAATGTGTTTTATGTAGAAGGATCTCGAAAAAAATCCATGGAATCAGATGCAAATTAAAATTGACCATTGTGGGTTCATGGGGAGAAAAGGCAACTAGTCTGCCTAGAATTGAGGATGTGTTTAGGGATCTTTTAGGTTTAAATTTCTTAGGAGAAAACATTAAAAATAGTGTTAACATTAGGCCAACTATCACACCTAATGCGCTCTGGCCAATGGAGATAGAAGGACTTTACTGTTTTCATCTCCTGTGAAACCAGTGGTATTTTTCCTTCCACCTTTAGCTAGTAGACGATTAGGGACACATTTGCAAAACATCCTTCTACATAAATGAGGTGGGAGGAGAGGTGAGGTAAGAGAATTTAAAAATGCATGTCCTTAAAATTTATTTCAAACAGTATGCATAGTGGTTAAGAAACCAGCTTGCAAGAACAAGACTACCTGAGTTCAGCTGTTGGCTCTGCCACCTAGAGACCCGTGAGCTTGGGTAAGCCGCTTACCCACGCAGTGCCACGGGTGCATGAGTTGAGATTCGCTCATTCATTAAATATTTACTGAATGCTTATCATATGTCAGGCATTGTCCTAGGAACCCACCGAACAACTCTGACTACTGCAGACAAAAATTTCTACTTTGACAGAACTTTTGTTCTAACAGGAAGAAGACAAAGTATATAGTACATTAAGAGGAACCAATGGTTACGGAAAGAAAAGAAAGTAAAGGATGTGGGTAGGGGTACCAGATTTAGCAAATAAAAATACAGAACACAGAGTTGAACTTGCGTCTTAGATAAATAACAATTATTTTTAGCATAAGTATGTTTCACATGTTGCATGGGACAAGAGTTATGTTGAAAACTGGCTATCCTGTGTTTAATCTTGCAACTCTAAATGAAGGGAATGTGGTGGTGGTGGCAGAATTTCCAATAGCAGGGCTTGCGTGGGAGGCTCACTGAGAAGGACTTGACACAGACGAGCCAGCAGCCGTGCAGGTATCAGAGGAAGAGTTCCAGGTCCGGAACTGTGCCCGGAGTATTTGAAGGGTAGCAGGAAGGCCATGTGGCGAGGGCCCAGTGAGTCAGAAATGAAGACAGAGGCAGTGAGGGTAGTGCCTTGTAGATGGTTTTACGACCATTTTGGCTTTTACTCCTGGTGAAAGGGGAAGCTTCAGGGGGACTTGGAGAATAGCGTGGTAGAACATTTAAAAAGGATCACTTTGGCTTCTGGTTAGGAAGCTCTTACACTATTTCCAGTGAAAGATGGTGGGGATTTGGATAGGGTGACAGCAGTAAACGTGGTATGAAGTGAATGGATTCTGAATATATTTTAAAGGTAGAGCCCCCTGGATCTCTTGGTTTATTGGATGTGGAGGAAGAAAGGAGAGGGAAGTCAAAATGACTTAAGGTTTTGGTTCATTACTGATAGGATGGAGGATTGTACTGGAATGAAAGAGACCGTTGTAGGAACAAAGAGTTTTGGGGGTGGGGAACAGGGAGGGTGGGGAAGTGCGGAAAGGCAGTTGGGAATTTGGTCTGGGGCCTGTTAAGTTTGAGAGGTTCAGTACACATTTGTTCTGGTTTGGTAATCAGCAACTCCAAATTTAATGGCAAAAAACAACCACTTTATTCTCAGAGATTCTGTGGGTCACCAATTTGGGCAGGGCGCAGCTGGATGACTTCTCTATTTTGTTATGTCTGGGGCCTCGGCTGGGAAGTCATCTGATCTAGCACCTGAACTGAATGACTTGAAGGCTGGGCCCAGCTGGGAGCTGTCAGTGGAAGCGCCTACTATGGTCTCTTCATGTAGCTTAGGCGCATCCATGCATGGTGACGGGGTCTCTAGTGGGAGCTCTCAAAGAATGAGTGTACCATAAGACTGTCTAAAACGGGTGCTTGTTTTATCTCCACCCAGAGACGTGCTTACTGATTTTAGAGGGGAAAAGAGGAAGAGAAACATCAATTGGTTGCCTCTCATACGTGACCAAACCAGGACTGAACTTGCAACCTGTGTAAGTGCCTTAAACTGGAATCGAACCCGCAATCTTTTGGTTTACAGGATGAAGCTCCAACCAACTGAACCACACCTGCCAGGACACATGATTTTTTTTTTTTTTTTGACTGGCCTCTGAGTCATTTAGTGTCACTTCTGCCACATTCTGTTGATTACAAGTGAGTCACAAAGCCAGCCCTGATTCTGGGGGAAGTGGCAACAAGCGCACATCGCCAAAGGTCATGGGGGATTCGGGAGGTGATGTTGCAGCTGTCTTTGGGAAAACAGCCTGCCACAGCATCCAGAAGAGATGTCAGTTTAGCACTTGAACACAAATGACTTTGGAGTTTAGGGCAGAGATCTAGCTCATAGGTGTAACTTACAAGCCATTGTCATACAGTTGTTAAAGTAAAGCCCTGAAACTGGTAGAGATGATGAAGGGAGTTAGTGTAGACTGAGAAAAGGTCCAAGGGAAGAGTACTGGGGTAACTGAAACAATGTTCAAAGGTCTGAGGAAAGAAAACCTGTAAGGGAGACATCAATGACCAGTGAGTTAGAAAGAAAAAAATGTGCGATGTCTTCAGATCAAAATAAATAGGTGTCAGATTGGTGGTGGGTCGAGAAAGATTGTGATTGAAAATGGGCCATTTGGTTGAGCAAACTCTGGAGGTCACGGAGAGCCTCGCTGAGCAGCTTCCATGAGTGTCACAGTGAACACTGGTCTCAAGGTTTAAAGTGCCTGAGGGAGAAGAATTAGAAACAAGGGGCATAACCAGTTCTTTCCAGGAATATTCTGTGAGGAGGAATAGAGAGATGCGGTGGCTGCTGGAGGGGAAAGTGTAGACGTAAGTGTTTTTGTTTGTAAGGTGAAAGATAATTAGTGGAAAAGGGGAACGTTGATAGGTAAGGGAGTGGTGAGTTGCTGGAGCAGTGCCCTTGTGAAGATGAGACTAAGGGGTCAGGTGCCCCAGCAGGGGTTCGGGTTGCCCATCCAGGAGGGAAGGCAGAGTATGAGCCCGGATGCTGTAGGAGGGTAGATGTGATGGTGGGACTTTGAGTCCTCTTTTGATTACTTCACTTTTCCCATTGACGTGAAGGGTTTACTAATACAAGGGGTGACCTCAAAATTGGAATTTATAAAAAATTGTGTATTCTTACATGTTTAAACTCCAGTCACCTTCAAAGTACTCTCCATTTGATGCAATACACCTATCGAGACATTTTTTTCCACTGCTCAAAAACAGTTTTTGAACTTGTCTGTTTTGATGCCTTATAGTGCTTCTGCCATTTTTTGTTTCACCTTTTCCACATAGGCAAAACGTTTCCCTTTGGGGATTTTTTTCATCTGGGGAAACAAAGTCACAGGGCAAGATCAGGTAAACAGAGAAGTTAGGGTGTGGGGGTCATACTGTTTTTGGTCAAAAATTGCTGAACAGTCAGTGCAGTGTGGGCAGGTGCACTGGTAAATCACCCATCATGAAATGGGCAAACAGGTTGAAAGAGTCTTCAAACCAAATTCACTGAAGCCAAATGCAGCCTCTCACAACAATGCCGGCTGGTACACTGATACTGATGGGTTTGTAAATCACTTGCCTAGTGGGGAAGCCTGTACTACAAAGGGCCCACCGTCCAGAAGATAATTCTGGATTTTTTGGGGTACCCCCTCATACTTGTTATATGGGATGGCTTTGAAAATTAAATGAGTTTTCTTCTAAAGTACTTAGAATAGTTGCTGGCACATAGTTAATGTTTTTTAGTCTGAGATTATGCCCCTACTCCTTTTAAAATGGGATTTTTAAGATAATCTTTTATTGAAATAGCATACACAAATTTGCACATAAGCATATAGCTCAATGAATTATCAGGAAGTGAACACACCTATGTACCACACCCAGGTCAAGAAATAGACCGTTAGTGGCACCTACTTGGTTTTTGGTTTGTTTTGCTTTTTTCTTTATTAAATGTCTTCAGCTCAAAAAAATAGAAAGCTAGTCATCCTTGTGTTGGAACCCAAGATATTTTTGAAAAATTTCCTGGCCTGTGAAATCCGAAAGTCTGGTAGTATGTTTAACACCAAGGACTCCAATAAACCTTACTGGGCCATCCTTCTGCTGGAGGAAATTTTTTTAACAAATCAATTCCCAAATGAACTGTTAGGTTTCCAGAGTCATGAGAAAATTTCTAAACTATGACATGAGACCAATTCCTCGAGCATTCTTCAGATCATTTGCCTAGATGAATGACTTTACTCATGGTATGAAAATCAATAGTATTTTTAAAGACTTTTAGATTTTTGAAGATCAAATGCCTCTTAACCGTCTTTAGTTAACCACATATTTACTAAGAGTAGTCATTTATCCCTTTAAGTTTTACTTTTTGCCTTTGTCCCAAAGGAAGCAGATCTGTTTTCCCTTATAATGTTTCTCCAGTCCAGTTTCCTGTGATACTAGGAAGGTGACAGTATGACCAATTCCTAAGATAATGTATTGGTCACTTTTTTTAAGTTGATAGTGATTGAATTAATTTATTAGGATTTAATCCACCAAACAAAATCAAAGAATACTTAGCTAGCGTGTTTTTTTCTTCTTGTCTTACGTTTTTGCCTAATTATTTTGTATTGCACACAACCTCTAACACAATACACACATGCGTGGCTGCGCGCGCACGCACACACCCTGTAATTACGGTAATTGTTTATTAGCTGAAAATTTGTGTTTGGAAAGGCCTGCCTCTTAAATTGAGGGCACTTTCATCTGCAGCCAGCACTCAGTCTGTGTACATTTTACTTGTGATCTTACTCATTTTAGTGTTTAGGTTTCTGGGCAGTCTGCCTAGGTTTGATTTTATTTTCTCGTTAAGAGCAGCCATCTTGCAGTGTTGAGAGAAGGGTCTTCGCCCTCTCTCCAGCAGAGCTCACTTTACCTTTCTCGTGCTGTGTTTAGTGACTGGTATTTAAAGCGATCTCCCAAAACACCAGTTCCCCATCCCTGGGGAAAACTCTGACTCCTGTTCTCTTTTATAAGCAAATCAGGAAGAAAATACTTAGATGTTTTTGGAAGTTAACTTTATTATATGAAGATAGCATATAAAATACATTCATAGTAACTAGAAATATAGGACCAAATTATGTCTTACTTATATCTGCAGCATAATTGTTGGTTTGTATAAAAGTAATTTTAAAATTCCAGTTTCCTTAAATAGTTCTGCACAAAACACACACACATACACACACACATATATACATATAGTTACTACCATGTCAGTCAAAGATGCATTCCTCCTCTAATCAGCTAAAAGGGGGTGGCAAATATCTGTTTTATGTTTGACATTCTTACAGGCTGGGAAACAAGGCACAACCAGAAGACCTAAGTAACATTTTTCAGGACTTGGACAAATATGTTGCGTGGGCTCAAACTAAGGCATCATTTCTTAGACTCACTAGCTCTTCACTTCCGTGTAGTCCGTCCCCTTCTACCTGTGCCATTACACCTACGTTATCTCACAAATCCTGAAAGAAGTGCTGCGTCTTTCCTGTCAGTCCCAACCATTTGTGTCATAAGTGACAAACGATTTTCATAACTATCAGTGTTTTAATTTTCAGTGCTGTTTTAATGAACTCATCTGTGGCAAGCATCTTGCAACTACGTACAGTACATGTTACTGCAAGTTGCCATTTCCCTTCCTTTGTCAAGTTCAAAATGGGAACCTTTTTAGAAGGATGGACTCATGTAGGCTACAAACCGGAGTCTTTCAAGAAACTGAGTTAACATAGTTCTGATAAATTGTTTTCTTTTGGTAAGATGGTATTAATAAGTTTTCAGTGATTAAGAATGAGATTATTGAAATCAGGACATTATATATTGCCAAGGTTTTTCTTGGTTTTCACTAATTGCTGGATCCTTATCTGATTTGGAAAAACTAGAGAATTGATTGAGGTCTTACATCTTCCCAGTGTTCAACCTCCTCTTGGTTCCCTGGTGTGCGCTATCACCAGTTGCCACAGGCGCTTTTGTGCGGGTGAAGGAGAGGAAGAACAAAACTTCCCCCTGCCGGCCTGGTGCCTGGACTCGGCTCTTGGTGGAGATGCCTGACTCACCGCTCTGCTGGACGGAGGCTCCTCCAGCAGAGCTACCATTGGAGCAGCCACCATCTCACGGGGAGGTGACACATCCCCATCTCTTCATACAAAGAACCTTAAAGCAAGGCTGTGACACAGGAAGGACTCTTCCATTACTTGTATTTCAGGTTCTAGAGTTAAGTTACATGCATCAAGCGAACCGTATCTTCTCTCCTGGAAGCAGCAATTCACTGTTGCCCGTCCAGCCCTGACTGGCTCCAAACGCCTTGAATACAGAGCATCAAACAGAACCGCCAGGAGACTCGGGGCCCTCAGACCACTGAGGAGTCGGCACCCTGTGTGCCCTTCTCCTTATTCCCATCATCCTCAGACCAAGGCAAGGTCCAAAGCAGATGAAAAGAGGCTTTTCTCATATTGATGGCTGATTAATATCCTGAGTCCCGATTCTAGAAATATCTTACATATCACTTCTTTTCTCAGGGAGCATAAAGTGCTTAATAAACCTTGGTTAATGCTCTAACACATCTTCCCAGGAGACAAACTGGACAGTGGAGTCCCCATTAAATTTAAAAAGGAAACCAAGCCAAACCAAACCATGATTGACTCCTGTCCTTTGGGTCCCAGCTATTTCCATGAGTCGGTTTGGTTGGTACAGAGACGGGCTTTCACTCTGCCTTTTTTACTCCTTCTGTCCTAGTTTTGATACAGAGAAAGCCCTCCACGAGACTGCATTTTCATTCTCCTCAGCTTCCTTTTATAACTGTACAAAACAGGTTAATACAAAACACTGAGGTAAGTGTCTTGACTATGCATGAACACTCAAACTGGAATCTGACATTATTCTTTCAAATGGGGCCTTAAGCCCAATAGATAAGCCTAGCAGACCAGAGTCGTTCCAGTTCGGTTACTTTGAGCGATGTGCTGTACACCCTGAACCAATATGCCAACTGAACTCTTAAGTATTCAGTGTATCTTGTTAGAGGGGTGAGTAGTATGGGCTCAGCTTTGAGTACCACCCTCAGTGCTAGAAATAAAAAAAGTGCCATGTACAGGAATGGACAAAGAACCAGTCCTCTAGCTAATATTATAAAATTTGCTCTGTTGTTAAAAAAAAATGTTTGCCCTTTCCTTGCCCCCCAGAATCAGAAGAGGCCCCCTCATCCCTCTTTCTGTCAGCTCCCTGGCTGGGTTCGCAAATGGAGTAGGTCAGGGTTTTGGAAACCACTGGCGTGGCCTTGGGGGAACCCTCTCCTAGCCCTTCCATATGGTCCATCCCAAACTCCCCTTTCTCACACCCTGTTCTCTTTTTCCTTCATTTCTCCCTTCCTTCTCCCCCTTGCATGTCATGTCTGCTGGAGGACCCCTGAGTCATCTATGCCCTGAGGCCTGTGGGGAAGGAGCAGGAACTCTTTGGGCTTGAACAATTTTCTCTTAACACACTGAGTAATGTGAGGGTTTAGTAGTAGTGGCCTTCACCTGTCACTATTACTCTGTCTGGGTCTCCATTCTTGTTAGTCAGAAAAAAAGCACTACAAAAAATCACAAAAAGCTTGTGGCCCCTGTAGAAAGGTAGAGGTGTAAATGTATACATGTATAATACTGGCAAAAGCTCGTTTTCTTGGGGTATAAATACACATGGTTGTAGAATCAGGCTGTGTGTCACACTTAGACAGGCGGGGTGGAGTATAAGACCACCGAGTTGTAGTCGGGGGGAGGAGAGCAGCACGAGACCTTCTTGTCCAGCTCAGAGTCATCCGAGGTAAACCTGCATGTGCCTTTGTTGACGTGCCCACAGAACGCATGGCAGACAGTGGGCCTGGTGAGGTCAGAAAGCCCCGACTCCTTACTCTTGCTGGTTACTCTCATGCTAAAGAAAAAAAGAAGAACATCAAATGTACAAAATTCAATTTCTTGAAGTCACTAAAGTCTGCTCTTTCTTAATGTGTCATTTGCTCAAACCATCCTAGAACTGATGGCTGTGGAATCCCATGTCAGACTCGGGTCAGACTCTGCTCTGGAGTGGCACGCTGCCTCTTCACTACCAGCTGCGTGTCACCGGGCAAAAGGATGCGTTCAGCTGGGGGGTGGGGTTGCAATGTGTGATAAGATCATGCAAATCTATAATTCCAGCAGGAAAGGAACTCTGAAGACTTGGGGATAGCTCTCCTCCACTCTTGGGTGAATTAGCTTCTGTGGTAGGCTGAAAAATGCTCCCTAAAATACTGATGCCAAACACGTGGGCTCTGTGAATAGTGTCTTATATGGGAAGAGATTGTCATGAAGCTGAAGATCTTCAGAGGAGGAGCTTAATCCTGAATTATCCAGGTGGGCCCTAAATATAATCACCTATGTCCTTACAAAAGAGGCACAGGGAAATTTACAACCAGAGGCTGGAGGAGATGACTTGAAGGTGGAGCAGAGAAAAGCGGCCACAAGTCAAAGAATGCCTGGGGCCGCCAGAAGCTGGGAGGCAAGGAATGAATGCTCCCCCAGAGCCTCCAACACCTTGATCTGCAAGAGAATAAATTTCTCATCTTAAGCCACCAGGTTGGTGGTAATTTGTTACACAGGTCTCAAGAAACGAAGAGCTTCATACAAAAAGCTTAGTGCAGTTGTTTCCCTGTCATGTTTGCATTCTAGAAAACAAAGTTATGGGGCCGTATATCACTGACAAGGCTCAATGGTGAAGAACTTGCTTCTGGGTTCTACACATTACGTGCAACTTAGGTAGACACACAGAAGAAAAGCTTTGCTTTCCTTTTGTATGTTTAACGGTTTTCTCTGAAGGCTGGGATGAAGATGAAAGGACCTTGTGCACCACCGCTTGGTCGGGTGGGTTCCGGACTCGCGCAGCAGGCGTTTGCCCTGTGTGCCGTGTTTTCAGTCTTAGCACAGAGGAGGCAGTTAATGGTGTTCCTTCCTTTACAAAGACTTAGATGAATGTGGCCACACATTTTCTACAGTGTTCCAAAGTAGGAAACAATGGACCATAGTATCCTACACTTTCCCCTCCCTCCTCATTGGCACCCTCCAATTTTTTGTACTATAAGTACACTGAGGGCACTCAACTCTAAACCATTACCGTGCTCATGAGAAAAGCAAACAGATGTGCATGTGTTTGCCTGGACATGCTCCTCTCCAACAAAGCTATTGTGGTCGATGAACTCTGCTAACTATGTCACCTGGAAACATTAGTCGTCGTCCTCTGATTTTGACCAGGGCCAGCAAACACACCTGTTTGTGGGCTAGCCACCTGTTTTGCTTTTGCTTTAAATGACAGCTTTGTTGAGATGTGATTGACATACTGTACAATTCACCTATATAAAGTGTATGATGGTTTTTAGTATAGTTACAGATTGCACAACCATAACCACACTCAATTTTAGAAGATTTTCATCACCCCCCAAACCCAGACATACCCCGCGGTGTACCCTGCGACCCTCTTCCCCACACCTCCCAGCTGCTACCTAGACAACCACTGATTTACTTTCTGTCCTCATAGATTTGCCTCTCCTGGTCATTTCATATAAATGGACCCATACAGTATGTGGTTATTCTATGACTAGCTTCTTAACAATGTTTTCAGGGTTCATGTTGTAGCATGTATCAGTACCTCATGCTTTTTAAAAAAATTTTATTTGTGCTATTACAGTTGTCCCAATTTTTCGCCATTTGTCCCCCTCCACCCAGGCCCCCCAGCGCTTCACACTCTTAATTGTCAAAGAATGTTCTGCTGTGTGGGTAGGATGCACCCCATTCAGCTGCTCACCAGTCATTGGACCTCTGGGTTCTCTCCTTTTGGTCATTATGAACAATGCTGCTATGAACATTTGTATACAAGTTTTTGGTGGGCAGTTTGCATTTCTGTTGGCATATAGCGAGGAACGGAAAGGCTGGGTCACAAAGTGACTACCAAACACTCTGAGAAACTGCTTGTCTACCCTCCACGGCGGCTGCACATTTTACATGCCCATCAGCAGTGGGCAAGGGCTCTAGGTTCTCCACTTCCTCTCCGAGGGACTTTTCGATTCTAGCCATCCTAGCGGCGTGAAGTGGTGCCCGCCGTGGTTTTGATTTGCATGTCCCTGATGACTGCTGATGCTAGGCATCTTTTCATGTGCTCATTGGCCAGGGCAACCTGTTTTTGGAGTTTTTGGAACACAGCCACACCTCCTTGCTCATATAATGTCAGGGCTGCTTTTAAACTGCAGTGGCAGAGTGGAGTCTTTGTTTACTCTTGAGAAAGAGTCTACTGACCCCTGACTTGGATGAAAGAGGAGCAGGTTCTGCCTGTGGGTGAGACAGGCAGGCACTGGAACCAGGAAAGGATGGAATGCCTGACAGGCCCAGCCTTTTCCTGCCCAGCACTGTTCCCAAGTGGAGACTAGCTCAGAGAAGCTGAAGTGACCCAGAGAAGCTGAAGCAAGGGCTGAAATAATTCTGACAGTAGTTGACAGTCACTGTATGCACGGAGGAGTGCCAGGATCAAATGGGGAGCAAGCCCTTCTTTGAGGGGCAGGGTTCTCAGGATGGCCCGTCTTCGGATTGGGAAAGAGCACTGTGACCCTTCTTGCACAAATGCCGCAGGCCCCGGATATAGTAATGGGTGTGAATTCTCTGCCTGCCCCACAGCATGTCTGATGTTTGCTCTGTTCACAGTTGGACAGATCAAGCTCCTTCCACCTGAGGCACTGTGTTTTGTGTGTTTGGACTGCCTGTCTTTGCTGGAATTTTCTGCATATTTTCTGTCCTTAAACTACAGTTTAGTGTAACTTTCCTTAGTGCTCATATGTCTGGTTTTATGTCTTCCTTCTTGCCCTTTTGAGGAGAAAAAATACTTTTCTGTAATGCCTGAACACGATGGTTCAGGAGGGCAAGTACCTCTCAAACATGCCCATTAAAGCATCTTCCCCACATCTTTCTTTATCCCCCCATCAACTGATCATAGGAAAGATACCCAGCGTCCTTACTCAGTCTTCAGGGAGGCCTTGGGTTTGCTCTCAGTCCAAGTGAAGCGCTTCAGCAAAGGGGAGGCCAGCAGAGTGCCACGGTCCACCTGGCAATCCTGGTGGGAAGGACAGAGGTTACACTTCTTGTGTGACCCGAGGTGTCCACCAAGTTTGGGGGAGGATAGGAGCGTGCACATCTAAAGTCTCTCCAGGCTGTGTTCTCACCTTCCACAGCCCCTGCCCATTAAAACGAAGTACTTTCTCCATACTGGTAAGTCTAAACTTGGTCAGTTGCAAGAAATACCTATTCCCAGTGGCTGTGAGGCCCTTCTTCCCAAAGGTGGAGAAAATAAACTAAAACCAAAGGGGAAACTGCAGGTAACAGAAGAGCATTTTTCACAGTAAACTTTTATGCAAATTATCTTATAAATGTATGAGGTCTGTATGGAAAAGGTCTATCTGTTATTAATATAATGAGTGGTTTGCGTGACATCGATGCAAACCTGGCAGCCAAGGAAAGTGGACTGGAATACACATGTGTGAACAATGACAACTTCACTGTATTAGTCAGTAGGGGTGGCAGATGCTGTTGAGTGAGCATGTGTACTGTGTGGCCATCGCATTCAAAGCTGACCGAGTGCAGCAATGAATCTGCATCACATTTTGTGTTAAGCTTGAACACTCCTCCATGGAAACCATTCAGATGATTCAGAAGGCCACAGTGATGGGCACCTGGTGATTGGCAGCTTCATCATGATAACGTGCCCACTCACGCATCACGTCTCATGCAGAATTTTTTGGCGAAACAGCAAATCACCCAGGTTACTCAGCCCCCCTACAGCCCAGATTTGGTGCCCTGTGACTTCTAGCTTGTCTCAAAACTAAAATCACCTTTGAAAGGGAAAAGATTTCAGACCATCGATGAGATTCAGGAATATACACCAGGGCATCTGATAGCAATCGGGAGAACAGTGTGAGGTCCCAAGGTGCCTACTTTGAAGGGGACTGAGGTGTCATTGTCCTATGTACAATGTTTCTTGTATCTTCTTCAATAAATATCTCTTTTTCAGAGTACATGGCTGGATAGTTTCTGGACAGGCTCGTAATGAAACTAATTCTGGCAGATGGCTACTGGCTATCAGAATGCTGTTATTTGGTGGCCATGACATGCAACAATTCTGAGAAATTATAAAGACATGGCTTTTTTTTTTCTTCAAGATTCTGTGGAATTTTCAGGCCCTTCTTGGTCATGATTTCCAATAATTCTATTTTCTTGTTGGTTCATCTTTAGCATTGAGGTTATGTAGACTCATTACTCTGTTGAGACACCATTTCCAGTCAGTAGGTTCCATACTTTTTCCCGCCACCCCTTGAAACTGTTGCTGGGCTGTGTTCGTATCCTTAATTGTCAGTAAACAGGCCGGAGCCAGCGCAGAAGCTGCTGCAGCCCCCGCTGGACGCGGGCAGGCAGGGCAGAACTGAGAGAAGTTCTCCCTGTTTGCTCAGTATCATTTCCCTGGATCTAAAACCTACGTACTAAGCAGCGAAACAAGATTTCCAGTTACTTTACCTTTGTATTCTAGGCTTATTTGTAATGTTTTTAAATGTTTAAATAATCTTTTCCCCTTTACTTAGTGTGTTTGAAGAGGTTTTGCTGTTTTTATTTTTTTCATTTATTTCTTACGGTGACCATGTTGTGTCTCAAGGCCACGCCATGGTCATTTCCTGCCCACTCTTGCCGGCTTCCTAGGCCCTCTGCAGACATGGTCATCACCAGCATTTTTCAAACGTTAATGTGCATGCGAGTCCCCTGGGGACCTTGTGACAGTGCAGAAGCCGACTCGGTGAGTGTGGCTGGTCCTGAGAGCCAGCACTGGTGGCCCACTTAGTGGCCACACGGTGTTCCTGGAGATCACGCCATGAGTGTAAGGGTCTGGGATGCCACGGGGCGCGCTTGCCCAGCACTCCCTCGCCTCCCCTGTTCCTCAGCCCCAGACCTCAGAGCTTTAAAGAGACAAGCTGGTTGAGCCCTCCTGTGTGCCAGGCGACACAGATCACTCCTCCCACTCTCTCTGGGTGGGAACATGGCTGTTCGGCCTCTGGAGCCTTAGTGGGAAGGAACATAGGCCCAGATAGACTTCTTCCAGGGTCTCAGGCTATTCTTAAGAGAGTTTTGTGTCATATCACAAAGGCCCAGCCGCTCACCATTTTGAGTGCCTCTGTTCCTCTGAAAGTCGGGTTCAATCGCTAGTAGCCAAGAAGCTAACAAACACACAATGAAGTTTCCTAAGGGACTCCATCATGACCAGGCAAAGACTGGGATCCTGGAGCGAACTCTGGGTCATCTTCAAACTATGAAATTACCTGCTTTCAGATGAGCTCTGTATGATCATGTTGTCATCAATCCCCCTGAAACTGCCATTTCAGCCACCGCTCATTACTGGCCCGCATTGAGAGCCCCCAGGCTGCTAGAGTTTGGGTTTGGGTGGAGTCTGGCAAAAGGCCTTGCCAGCGTGCATTGAGTAGTAGGCTAATTCCATTACTTACATCAAGCAGGGAGATGACTTTTGGTGAAAGTTCTTCAAATGTTTTGATTCTTTCCAGGCTTATGAAATTGAAGGCATTTACATATCTAATGAAGAACCAGAAAGAACAATCAAGACAGGAAAATGCATTCAGCTTTCATTAGTCAGGAGACCATGGGCACCACATCCCAGGAAAGATGAACCAAAATACCAGAAGGAATCACCTGAGATTCCTGAGACTGAAGATCCCCTAGGGGTCCTGACAGTGATGCCGCTCCCTTCCAGTAGTGGGTAGGCCTCTGGCCCCTTGTGGAATCAGAAAATGGGAGGCTAGAAGAGACCTGAGTCCTCTAGTCTAAACACCTGACATTACAGAGAAGAAGTAATGCCCAGAGAAGTGATGTGACTTTACCACGTAGCTGCCCACTTCTAAAAGAACATGAGGGGATAAATGAAATGACCTGTTAAGGTCAAACAGCTGACTTAATGGCACAGTTGAGTACTAGAGCTAGTCTTGTATATTTTGTTCTGTGTTACAGATTGGCAGAAATGGGTAATATTTGTGTGGTTTGCCCATAACTACCTGCTGGCCTTTTGTCGGTAATCCATTAGGAAGGCCCGTCAGCTATCCCCCATATGGCTACTCATAAGACAAGTTTTCAGCCTTATACTCTGTCACCATCTGCAGGGCCCAATTTCTTAGGCAAGCCCTCTGTTGGGCCTAAGGCTAAGCAACATAATGGAAGGGGCCAAATAACTTTAACACTCCCCTCCCCCACCTCTCACTCAATCAGACCCTGCCAATTTATTTAATGGAGGCTAGTATTCTCATCTTTAAAAAACAGATGACGCGTCTGTCTCACCTTCTTGGGCTGGTTGTGAAATACAAGCAGTGCCACTGACCTATTACCCGTTATCACAAATCTTGGCTGGCGTCTGGGCTTCTAGGCCATCAGTCTTTTCAGACCGCGCAGCTCTTCCCAGAGCCTTCCCTGCCCCCCCGCCAAGTCTGGCTGGACTGAGGGCCACGTCCGAAGGTTTTGTTGGCTGCAGGTAAAGATGCTAGGATGCCTACGGGATAGGCAAAGCCCTAGAAAGAGTCCGGATTGAATGGGAACAGGGAGGGACTGTCAGAACACCTAAGTTAGAAACTCTCTTCTGCCCCTTTCTGGGCATTCAGTTTTGGCAAGTTATTCTCCATGGAGCCTTAATGTCTCCACAGATTGGAGCCCCAGCTGTATAACATGAATAAGAATATTTTCTTCACGGGATTATTTCGATCATTAAAGGAGCTGATATACGCAAAAAGCCTAGCCCGGAGCCAGCGCGTCTGCGCGCCCCTTAGCCTGAGTGTGCGCCACACACACGTGACCGTTAGTGTGGAGGCGCCATGCACGTGTGATCATTAGTACCAATGTGTGATGGCTTTATAAGAATTAGTAACATGTGTGGCATGTGTAAATGTTAGGACTGAACGTGTGTGATACACATGAAAAAAGTTGATGTCATTGAAAAGAAGACAGAGGAATTATTCTAGAATAAGAGACCAAAGGAACTGAAGGAAATAAAGGAAATACGGTGTAAAAGACACTTGGGGAAATATGAATATTTAACAATATTAAAGTATCAGTTTCTTTGGTGTGATAATTTTGTGTGGTTACACAGGAGAGCGTCCTTCTTACAAGATGTATACCGAAGTATTAGGGGGAAAGCATCACAATGGCTTAAGCTTTCTTTCAAATGCTTGAGCAAAAAAAAATACACACACAGAGACTGTGTATAGATATACTGATATAGACAAAGTAGGGCTGTTAACTACAGTTAAATTTAGGAGGCGCAATTTTTTTGTATGCTTGAAAATATTATAAAGTTGCGGGGGGGGAGAAGAAATCTTACCTGATGTTATCAGAACTTCCTGAATTAAACCTTGGAGCTGAAATATCTTCCTTGAAGAAGTCCTCAGGGAAGGCAGGAGTTGAGTATGTGAACCCACTATTTCCTGTCAGTATGGCGTTTAGCGGGATATAGTCTTTACCATCCTAAAATACCAAAGATCAAACTCTTAAGTGCAGAAATTTCTACCTCAGTCTGTTTCTGTGGAACATTGTGTGAGCTTCAACTAGGTCATCTTTACAGTCTTGGTTGTGTTTTGGAAAGAGAATTCTGGGAAAGACAACTGGGCGTGTGCATGCACACACGTACGCTTTTTCTTCTCAACTGCTGATCTCAGCTATTAAAACACCCCTTTGACTTACACTCAGAGGCACCTGACTTCTCATACTCTAGATAAATTTAGCTTTACCTGCTGAACATTTGCTTGAAGCAGATCGCCGAGTTTTTCCACAAGTTCTGCAAACCGTGGCCTCTCTCTGGGGTCCCTGTGCCAGCAGTCCAGCATGATCTGATAGCTGTTGGGTGGGAGCACAGAAGCAGCTGGAGAGCAGGGTAGTTACACAGATCGCCCCCCCATGGCATGTCAGCAAAGTGACGGGTGCTGTCACGCATATAAAGTGTGCTTTTTGTGTGATATCTGCCTGTATTTGTAGATTTGGGTATGCAGCACCGACACATAAGTGGCTGTTTGGGTCCGGTCCTGCTGGTAGTGGAAAATATGTCTCCAAGGGCAGGCTGATGCACCACCCTCTGGAGCCCACCCCTGACCCAGAGTTATTCGGAAAGGAAAACCACTGTTCACTTGCAGTTAGATCTGAAGTGTAGTGCTTCTCCCCTCACTGCCAAAAGGCAATGTCCTTAAAGGTAAAAAGTTAACATAGACACAAATATCAGTGGGTGCACAGTTTGCAGCACTCAGTACATTCTCTGGCTGTAGCAGAGCTTGGCATGTGGCATTTCCCAGTCCTCACAGTTCCACTACTGATCTCAGCTGTGGAGACCGATGGCAAAGGCCATGTGTATGGGACTCACTTCAGTGTGAGTATTTCCCTGGGCTGCGTGCAAGGTCCTTACATGTGGCTGATTTCCGTCCAGTATTTCAAAGCTGCCATTACAAACTGGCTTCCTACCACTTAAGGCAAAAAGTACAGGCAGGGCTTCTGGACAAGAAAATGTTTGTCTTCATATTACAGAAGCTGAATTTTGTCCTGGGGTTTCAGTGTCAGGACGTTGCTCTGCGACTCTTCTCCTCGACATCTAAGAAGTGAAGGTACTGGGCCCCTCTCTAGGTTGTGTCCTCAGGGAGTAGATCTCTGCCTGCCCCTCTCAGCAAAACACACCCCCGCAGTCTGCACACACACTGGCTTAAGGATTTATTCTCTTTGGGCTCTTTGCTCTGCTCAAGAGATGCGTACTGTAAGTAATCTCTTCTCTCTGAAGATCATCTGGACTAGAGAGGACTCTGGCTGAGTGGGATCAAAATCTGAATGGGGAAACCTCTGGTCAAGATGGAGGCATACGGAAACATGGCTCACCTCCTCGCACAACCACAGCAAAAATTACAGCTAAGACCATAAGACAAATATCACCCAGAATAGTCAGAAAATCAAGCTGTATGAAAGTCTGACAATCAAGGAATTAAAGAAGTCACATTCGTCCAGGTGGGTAGGAGGGGTGGAGATGCAGAGACACATGGGGAGGCACGGAGGTGGGAAGATGTGGAACAGGTGGTTCCACACCCCCATGTGGTGGATAAAAATCAGGAGGGATACCTCAGGAGCCAGGGATCCCAGCCCCACACCAGACCAGCCAGCCCAGGGTTCCAGTGCCAGGAAGATAAGTTCCTATAACTTCTGGGTATAAAAAACAGTGGGTGTTGGGGCAGTAGAAGAAACTAGGGGATTCTCAGAAGTCTCCTCTTAAAGGGCCTGCAACAGACTTGAGACTTAAGCAGACTCACTCCCTCTGGGCTTCAGCAGTGGGGCAGCAGCTGGAAGGGC
This sequence comes from Mormoops blainvillei, assembly GCA_004026545.1. Classification (NCBI taxonomy): domain Eukaryota; kingdom Metazoa; phylum Chordata; class Mammalia; order Chiroptera; family Mormoopidae; genus Mormoops; species Mormoops blainvillei. The sequence continues at coordinate 168,950 of PVJD01001178.1, forward strand.
ACCAGTGGCACATGGGGAGAAACTAAAGTGTCTGACATCGGGGCGAGTGCTGGGGGACAGCTTCCTCCCGGACAAAACTCCAGAGGTCACACAGCGGGGCACTGTTCCCTTTCGGAGCCCTCACCCACACAGAGCCACAGAGTGCAAACACCGTATCGGAGACTCCATCAACCTGGTCATGTGGGTTGCCCTGCCCTGGTGATTACCTAAGGCTCTGCCCCATCCAACTTACTGGTGTGCTTTTCTTACAATAGGTCATGCAACTAAGACAGGGAGTCAAAGCAGCTCTACCTGATACATAGAAACAAACACAGGGAGGCTGCCAAAATGAGGATACAAAGAAATATGGCCCAAATGAAAGAACAGAACAAAATTCCAGAAAAAAAACTAAACAAAATGGAGATAAGCAATCTATCAGATGCAGAGTTCAAAACACTGGTTATTAGGATGCTCAAGGAACTCGTTGGGTACCTCAACAGCATAAAAAAGACCCAGGCAGAAGTGAAGGTTACACTAAGTGAAATAAAGAAAAATTTACAGGGAACCAACTGTAGAGTGAATGAAGCTGAGAATCAAATCAATGAGTTGGAACATAAGGGGAAAAAAACACCACATTCCATCAGAACAGCAAGAAGAAAAAAAATCCAAAAAAACAAGGACAGGTTAAGGAGCCTCTGGGACCTCTTCAAATGTACCAACATTTGAATCATAGGGGTGCAAGAAGGAGAAGAGAAAGAGCAAGAAATTGAAAACTTATTTGAAAAAATAATGAAAGAAAACTTCCTTAATTTGGTGAAGGGAATAGACATACAAGTCCAGGAAGCACAGAGAATCATAAACAAGATGGACGCAAAGAGGACCACACCAAGACACATCATAATTAAAATGTCAAAGGTTACAGATAAAGAGGGAATCTTAAAAGCAGCTAGAGAAAAGCAGAGAGTTACCTACAAAGGAGTTCCCATAAGACTGTCAGCTGATTTCTCAAAAGAAACTTTGCAGGGTAGAAGGGACTGGCAAGAAGTATTCAAAGTGATGAAAAGCAAGGACTTACACCCAAGATTACTCTATCCAGCAGTTATCATTTAGAATCGAAGGGCAGATAAAGTGCTTCCCAGACAAATTAAAGTTAAAGGAGTTCATCATCACCAAGCCCTTATTATACGAAATGTTAAAGGAACTTAAGAAAAAGAAGAAGATCAAAGCGATGAACATTAAAATGGCAATAAATTCACAACTATCAGTAATTGAATCTAGAAAATAAACAAAGCAAACAAGCAGAACAGAAACAGAATCATAGATATGGAGGTCATTTGGAGGGTTATCAGTTGGGAAGGAAAAGGGGGAGAATGGGAGAAAAGGTGCAGGGATTAAGAAGTACAAATTGCAATAAAATATACACATACAAAAAAAGAAGTACAAATTGGTAGGTACAGAACAGACAGGGGGTGTTAAGGACAATATAGTAAATGGAGAAGCCAAGGAACTTGTATGCATGACCCATGGACATGAACTAAGAGGGGGGATTGCCTGAGGGAATGGGGGTACTGGGTAGAGGGGGGAAAGGGGGAAAAATTGGGACAAAGGTAATAGCAAAATCAATAAAATACATTTTTAAAAAATCTGAATGGGCTCAGAATTTGGAACTGGGTGGGGACCTTATGGCCGTGTTCCCTTCCCAGCTCGGGGCCTGGCCCATAAGCTGCAGGAGGCCGGACTGTTCTTGGGGAGGGGAAGGTACCTGAGGAACCCAGTGCCCTCTGACTTCTGCCGCTCCCCTGCTGCGTACTTTCGGGTTGTCTCCTAAGGACACCGCTACTTGGTTTCAAAGCATATTAAGCAGCTGGTGAAGACAGTAAGGGTACAGAAAGATTAAAAAAAAAGAGAGAAAGAGAAAAGGAGAATGTCAGGAGGAAGGTAAAATACAGATTAAAAGTGTGGAACTACAAAGTTAATATGCAAAGTTTATATCATGATTCACAGGCCTTTGGCAAAAAAAAAGGGCACAATTACATGACCCACATGAGTCAGGAGTTCAAAACAAATTAGTTACTTGGAAGAGGCATGGCCATTTCTAGAACTGAAATCTGAAAGGAGGTCCCCCTAGATGCCTCTCAACGTCATTACTATCTAGGTAGTAACGACTTTGTGGGAGTGTCTCATACATTGTCTTTTAATATTGCCCAAAGCCTTCATAGCAAAAAAAACCCAGTCAGAAAAACAATTCTGAGAGGCAGAACAGTGTGGTCCAGGTGACGTGTCCTAAGGTTCTAAGTTAACCCAGGGATAAAACTTCTAGGTGCCCAGGGGAGTGGTGCACCATGCGGTCTTCAGACATCCTCCCCGGGTGCTGGTCTTTAAAAGCAAGCCTCCCTCACACTTTGGTATCGAGGTTCTGCTTTCTGACCGGTACCCAGGAAGCAGAGGTCTGAAGCCTCTGACTGGGAACAGCAGCTCACGAAGACCTCTTGTCCGAGTCACAGATTCTCCTACTCTTCTTGGAAGGTGGCTCTGGCTCTCTCCTGCCTCTGTGTCTCACCCTGTACGTATTCTGTCTAACTCCCAGGTGGCGCGGAGTGGGACAACCGGTTTCAGGAGCTGTGAGGGCCCTTTGGAGAGTGTGATGTGTGGGCCAGCATCAGGACCACTGCACTGGGACTCAATTACAGACAGAGGAGGCTGGGAATGAGGACAGGAACTCTAATTCTGGGTCACTGTTCTTGTTCTCTGGGAGACACAGGCCAGGGCTGCAGTGCCCAAGGTCCCTAAGGATCCCTGACCAGCAGAGCCTCAGAGCGAGGGCTTAAGGCACTCATTCAGGCCACCCGGGCCAGCCTGCTGTGACCAAAGGTCTGAACTAGCACAAGACAGTGCGCACAATCCCATGTGAGTCTCATTTTAAGGTAAGGTTTCACATTTTACTAATGTTAAGATAGGTGCAAAAGTGTCTATACCACAGAGGCAGGTGGTCACTAGAGAAAAGTCAGATCCCTCGCCCCAGGGTGCGTGGGCTGTGGCAGAGGCTGGCTTGCTCCCACCTGACTGCATTCAAGCCTGATCATCCAAGGCTCCTTTATCTTTAGCAATAATCAAACTCTCAGAGGCCATTGGGAGAACATGAAACATAGAAGTAGATGACCTACAAAAGGATGCCAAAGCAAGAGAGGCTTGAGCGAGGAAAACAACAAGGGGCCCCGACGCAGGGGCACCGGTAAGAGGCCCGAGCCAAGCCCCCGCCAGCATCTTGCACGTGGGCGAGCCGCCGTGGGGCGCGGCCACGAGCAGGGCCCTTCCAGGTTCTCAGTGCTGCGACTAGGAAGGCTGACCACCTTAACTATTGGTGTTTTGTGTTTTGATTCTTGGTTTCTGATTTCTGCTTTCCACTTCTCTTGCCTAAAATTCAATGCAAATTATGTCAGCAAACACCAAAGGAAAAGGAAAAAAACAACTGCTTATTCCTGTATTGAAACGCATCTGATTAAACAGGCTCTGGGCAGAAAACTAACAACTGAGCATTAAACAGTTTTACATCACTAAGTAAACAGGTTTAATACAGTAAAAGGACACCAGTAGCACCCAACCCAACAAGCCAGGGGCGAGGGGCCTATGGGAAGAGCTTCCTGTCCGAGCTGTCACCCAGGCTCCCAAGTGCGTGCCACTTTAGGCCAAGTTCAGGTCACAGAATCCTAGTTCTAAGAGCAGCACTTGGTCCTCTCCCTGGCAGCTTTCAAATGCTTGAGAGTGGCTTAAGGTTTGAATTCTGGCCTTCTGAGCCAACATTTCAAAAAGCTGCTTCTTTCTATCATTTCTGAACTAAACCCCTAGAATTAAGAAACAACCCTTTCTAAGGGATGTGGGGGGTACCAGGGCTAGCTGGGAGGGGTTGATGTGAAGACTTGAAGGCTTGGTAAAGTCCAAGGGACTTTTAGTCCGAAGTCGATGTGGCTTTGTAGCTCTGCAGTTATTTCGCAGCTGGGTAAGAACTGGAAACCTGCCCTGTAGGTACGCAGCGTAGTCCTGTGGGCTTTGGACTCAGACTGGGTTTGCGTAACTTACTAGCGATGTGGCAAATCACTTAGATGTTCTATGCTTTGGTTTTCTCATCTGCAAAATGGAGATAATAGCTGTACCTACTTCATAGGATTGTTATGAACATTTGGAAAATTAATATACGTTAAAAGTGCTACAAACAGTGCCTGGCACTTTATAAGGACTAAATAACTATTAAACATTGTTCAATAATGACTACAATGATCACTATTACTGTTAGTAATAGAGAACTCACTCTTGTGATTTCCACATTGTGTGAAAAGTGGAAGGAACTATTTAATTCAGAGCATTAGTGGACATATTAAAGAAGCATTTCTTCTAAGACATGTGGGGTCTATTCCTATTTTAGCAGTCATGGGATCTAGGGAAGCCAGCCCCAGGGACTGGCTTCTGAATTTGTCTCCTCTACTAGTTAGCTGATGGGCAAATCACTTCACTTCTCAGGGGCTTAGTTTCATCACTTGTCAGAGCAAGATCATGTATCTGCCTGCCTGCTCCTGAAGGCTGCTGGGAACTTCCAGTGGGACGGTATGGGGGAAAACACTTAGAAAACCTAAAATGTAAAGTAATCTCACTTCAAACCAGATCTCCCAGTGCTTTCCTCTCTCTACCAAGTAAAGGGAAGCAAGTAATTAAAAGCTCTCAGTGCCTTCAACATTACAACCCAGTGCTGCCCAAGGGCTGATATATCTGTCCCCAGCTCTCAGAGTGTATCTTGCCTCAAGCTCCCGGCATGTTCCTGATGAGGACACCATCGTGTAAGACTGGTAAGAACAGGTCCCCTCCGTCCCCTCTTTCCTCTCTGCACTAAGGCTGCTCCCTAGCTCCGCCTTCACAGGCCTGAGGCCCCTGTCCTCATCCTGCATCTGACCTAGCCTTGTCTCCACACATGAAGGAAAGAGACCACGACCTTGCACTTTGGCCAAGCCCACACTTCCTTCATTCTCTCTGACTCCTCCTCAAAGGCCATCCCAGGGCTTCTGACAGGACACCATTGTGTGGGTGGGGTGGGGAGGGCCGCCTGTCAGTTCAGGAAAGGTGGTGCCGCCCTGGGGAGGCCCATGTCCTTGTCAGCAGCTCAACAAAACTGCAAGTGTCATCACATTCCTGCTCAGGACTCAAAGTGCAAAACATTCACAAAGCTTCAGGAAAAAAGAGCATCCCAGAAAGGCGAGCAAGCATCGAACAATGGAGAAACCTTCACACAGAGCCCCGCATCTTCCTGGAGCCACAGGGCCGCACAGCCGGGAGCCGCCCCAGAAGCCCCAGCCGGCCGCCCAGCCAGTGCCTAAGCTCAGTCGACGGCAGTCTCACTGCCCGAGTAGCCCCCGGGGGGTATAACTGCTAATTCCATCAGGAAGTTCTCCTCTTCCTCTCCTATGCCTCTTCCACTGCATTCCAAACCAAGCCCCTCACTGGTCTTTAGTGAGGACAGACGACTGGTCTTGGTGGCTTCTCGCCCCTCACCCCTGTGGCTGCTTAGCGCATTCGGCTTCCACTCTGTGCGTGAGGACAAGGTCTTACATTCAGTTCCTGAGTGGTCTGCTAGTTTTGCCCGGATTCACACCAGCCCTGAGTTTCTGACTTCAGTTACCAGCCAGAGGTCCTGAAAAGTCATGCCAGTAATCAAGAGAGGAAACAGGTAAGGATGGAGCAAGGACAATGTGCCTCACTTCTGGAAAACACTCCCAGCACAGCTGGGCCTGGCTGAGGCTAAAGCTCAGCAGAACATCCCCTCTCGCAGGTGCCCTGCTGGGACAAGAGCTGTCTGGTGGGGAACGCAGGAGGCCAAGGGCTCACATTTCAGGAGTCGCATACTCAGGAGCCCTCATCCTCATGCCCTCCTTCAGGCGGCTGCAGAAGTCCTCATCCATCTGCACTCCTGGGTATGGAGACCCACCTGACGAGACAATGGGGAAAGCAGAGGGCACATTATGGCTTCAGGGTGCAAAAGCCCATGAGGGGTAATTCAGTGTCTGTTCCCTCCCTTTAAAGTGATGGTTTAGTAATAAGTTCCCAGTGATTGCAATGGATCTCCACACACAGTACAATCCATACTGAAGCTCAGCAAATCCTTGCTAGTGACATGTGCTTGGTTGGTCCTGTGGTGCTGGGTATCTGATGCCCCCAGGTCATCATTCCTGTGGCTACTCCTGTCTGTTTGTGGTCAGGAGAGAGGGTATATCATCTAAAGGGTCCCTTCCCTCTCCCCAGAAGGAACTCTAAAGAAATTCCATTATGAGAGACTCATTCCCTGGGTTGATGACCTTCTTTTTAAAAGACCAAGGGACTTGGAATAGGTAACTTGTGGATTTTTAAGAATGATTTTAATTCACTACTTTCTTGTAAATTTGGGATCTAGGGAGCCTACGTGCTGTGACAGGCCTGAGGGAAAGCGGGCGCCTTGAACTCTGGGAGTAGGTTGAATGTAGGGGTTGCCTGTGGACAGGAGTCTGTGGACCACGGGGTCCCAGAGGGGCCCAGACTGCCTTTTACTAGTTTTACTGTTCAGGATGCCCGTGTAACCTTTCCTTTCAGGGGTATTCTTGGCTAGAGGTAGTGGTGAACCAGGCCTCCTAGTCTGCTCCGTTCCAGACCTCAAACCTCGTCTATCTCAGCATTTGTTTGTCTGCACTTTCTAGTGATTACTGCTGGTAGGAAGCAGCTGGGAGGCGTGCAGTGCTGGCACTGTGTCATTACAGGGCCATTGTGGCCGCCAAGCTGCTTTCAAAGACTGGAAGCAACAGGTGCCTGTCATCGAAAGCAGGGGAATGATTTTCACACATTACAGGAAACCAGGGATGTTACTGGGTGACTTTGATTTGCTCTGAAAGGCAAATTTTTGCCAAAGTCCAAGAGACTCTTGGCCAGACCCTACATTTGGGAGGCCTCAGAGCACCAATGTGTGCACGCAAGCAGATGTGGGCTCTGTGCACATCTCTGTGCTCGGGGCCTTGAACGTGGTTTCCAACCACCCACAATGGATGTTACTGGAGGCAGAATAAATACAACCAGTGTTTCCATTTCTTTCATCTGCATAAAACAGTGTCCAGGACCAGCTGTGTTAATATTAGTGGCACTAGAAAGGCCTCCTGTTCCTGACACTGTTGGACCTGTGCCTGTTGGGGCCTTTTCTAGAAAATTCTGAGAAGAATGATGCAGAGAGGGGGTAGGGAAGGGCATCAGGAATCGGGGTGTTTGAGGAATTAGGAGAAGCGGGCAAAGGACAGAAAAAGGGGGAGCCGGGCTGGCTGAATGTAAGCCTGGCTTCAGATTTTATACTGCCTGGCTTCGTGTTTTTATAAAGCATTTACTGCACAGGGTACATACGCATGAATCCACGTCTGTGACTCTGCATGGACCCATGCCTCTGAGGGATTTCAGTTCTTTCAGATGCTGACCTAAAGGTTCTATCTATCCAAAGGACACTCAGTAGACCTTTGGTTCAGGTCTATTTGATTCCTTCCTTCCCCCAAATTTACCTAAGGAGAAGATTTCCCACAGCAGAACTCCGTAAGACCACACATCGCTCTTGGTGCTGTAGATTTTGTCAAAGATAGATTCAGGAGCCATCCATTTCAGAGGAAGTCGAGTCTGGAAAAGGGCAAGGGGGCCTTGAGCAGAAGAACATGCAAACACAGCACATTCAACCCAAGTGCCCGTAAGGTCACATCCTAGATAACACTTGGCCCAGAAATCATTTCCTAGAGCAGTATGGTTTTCTAACACAGAGTAAGCGCTTCTAAATGCAGTGTTAATCCTAAACGCTACGCCAATTCCTATGAAGATAGTGTTTAGTAAGCCCCTCCTATGTGTCCTGTGTGTCCTAACTCTACAACTCTGTAAAAATCATCCCCCCCACCCACCCAAATTTTGCACTCCACAGCAACCTGGGAAAGGGTGCTCTGAATTAGAAGACATCCTGAAAATCCATAAATTCCAGGCATTTTTCTTAGGAAGGAGGATTTTGAAAGGCATTCTTATGCAAAAATACAGAATTTTAAAAGTCACTGAATGGGGTAGTGGGCAAAGACATTGGAAAGAAAGAAGGTGAGAGGCAGTATTTGGGAGACCGTGTGGCTGGTTTTCAGGTATACAGACAAATTTTTGTTCTTTTCTAGGTAGCAGGAATCCCAGTGAGTTAGATGGATCCCACTTTAGATGGATGGGAATTGACTGGAAGTATGGGACAGTGGAGAGAAAGAGAAAAATGTAAGGGGAGGGTCAGGGAGAGGCTGAGAGAGGTACAGAAGGACACAAGAGGACAGACAGACACATGGGTAGATGCCACCTCTGCAAATCAGGGCTCCCCAGGAAAGTACGTTGATTTTTTTTTTCCCTTTCATATAAAGACTGGAGCAGTGGTTCTCAAAGTAGAGTCCTGGGACCAGCTGTGTCAGCAGCATCTCGACATTTTTTAGGACGGCAAACTCTTAGGCCCCACCCAAGACTCATTAAATTAGAAGTTCTGGGGTGGGGTCCAGCAAACTGCAGTTTAATGAGCCCTCAGGTGATCTGTATGCTCCCTAAAGTCTGAGAGCCGCTACTGTAGAGTAACCAGCAGAACCCGGACACAGGCTTAAGCTCTCAGGGTACAGGAGGGAGGAGAGAGGACACAGAAGGTCATTTACAAAAGCAAAACATAACACTATGTCCACAAACAAGCAGGGAAGAGAAGCCAGTGTGAGCCAGCAGGGGGATGCTAGGCAAGGAAGGTGGGGTGGGGTGGGGGGACGACACAGCTTCCTCAACAGCAAGATAATACCAACACTCCCCCGCCCTTTCCTGAGGTGTATACACCTGCTGAATCAATCACCCGGGGTTTAATTGAGGGAAAGAGTCCAGGGTGTTCTTTCCAGTGGTTCTGAAAACTCCCACAGGAGTGAAAGGGAGGCGCCCAGAGCCCTGCTAAACACTTCTCAGGTTAGCAAGCTCAGGCAGCACTGCCCAGAGGACAGGGACCAAGCCAGGAGTGAGGGAGAGCAGGACCGCAGCCGGTGGTCTCTCTGGAACACAGCCCATCCGGACTGCTTGTCTCCCTAGAAGGCACACGATGGTTTTCAGGGACCACTGTCGAGAAACTGTAAATATTTACCAAGAGCTTTGGTCTGTGGTTTAAAAGTGATAGGGTATAAAGGAGTCGAATAAACATCAAACTGACTTACATCTCCTTTTCTCACATAATCGGGGTTCTTATAAATATCCCGGGCGAGGCCAAAATCGCAAATCTTCACCACGTTGTTCTCAGATAAAAGAATATTTCGTGCTGCCAGGTCCCGATGAATGCACTATAATAAAATAGTTGCATAATCAATGCATTTCCTCACCCTAACTGGCTAATTTCCTGCGGCTTCTCAGTGTCATTATTATTCTTATTTCGAGGATCTGTTACATGACGGAAGCAACCCCCAGTGCACACCGAGTTACCACGCACGTGGAGTGCCTCTTTACAAACAGAGGCCCCTGGGGGCCCCGAAGTCAAGGCAAGGCCTGAAGCTCCCTTGCTACTGTTCGGCAGCACAGCATCCTTGGTCAATGAAGTTGCAACTGAATTCTTCCAGTGAGCAAAACGTTCCCCCAACCTCTGATCCTGAGCTGCAGAAATCAGAGAGCAATCCGGCTGCAGTCCCTGACAGACTCACAGAGCCCTCCTGGGCCGTGGTGTATGCTGAGACTCTGGCCAGTCTTGCAAAAACGCTGGGGGGCCATGTGGAGAATGGGGGCCAAGTTTGCCCGCTGAGATTTTTCCCTGGAGTTCAGTTCTACCCCCTGGTATCTAAGACTGAGTGTTCTCAAAATTCCTCATTCCCATCAGGGCAAACTCAGGCATTTGTCATGATGTTTACTTTACAGTTAAGGACATAAGGACAAGCAAATACTAAGAGAAGGGGGGTTACAGCAAATGCATGTTTGTCCATGTGAGTGTCCGCATGTCCAGGCCTGGCAAAGAGCAACAGCGAAGAGCAAGGCTGACCTTTCTTGAAGACAAAAACTCCATGCCTCTGGCCACTTGAAAACTGTAAGAAATCAGGTCTTCCATAGTTATGGGCTGCTTGTAGAGATCATCGGAATCTGGAAAGCATTAAAACCACAGCGGTCTGTGATGGCGCTCGCTATTCCGCCAAATCCCAGCTTTTCAGAACAATGTTAGTAAAACAAAACAAACCAACAAGTGGATCAGAGTTCATTTTCAAGAGCATTTGAGTTTCAGTACAAATATCAGACTTTTCCAGGCCTCTGGCCCATTTTACCCAAGCATAGGGGTCTGTTAAGACAGAAGGGCTTGAGGGGAGACAATTGCACAGAGTTCCCTGTCAAAATTAGTAACTGTAAATAATCTTAATTCAAATCTTATCTCCTCAGGACATTACCCTTCAAGTCTCCCACGGATGTTTATTAGGGTGATAAATAAGAAAACAATTTCAGAGATGCACAGTATGTTGTAAAAATATCTCAGACTGTAGGACAGGAAGGAATTAATACCTACCCTCCTCTTCCTCAACATCGCTTAGACTTTTATCTTCCTGAAACCCGGAGCTGGCGAAGCTCTCGCTGCTGGTGACACTATCTAGTCGTGGTTTCTTGCCTTGATCCAAGTCTGGCTCCATTTTTTCTTTTTTAGGCTCCACGTGTAATGCTGCATCCTTTGTACAGAACAAGAAGAACACAGATGAAAGGGAACTCCAGGCTGAAATGGGGAAGACGGTCCCTCAAGCTGGCTACTGTCTGAGTTGGGAGAATGTCATTCTATACAATGGAATGTACGTAAGCAGCAAGGGCCCTGTGGTGACCAGGCACCTGCCTCCTCCTGGGGTTGTGGAGTTTACGGGGCTCTTGACTGGGCTTCTAGACAGCATCTTGGGTAGGATAAAGGAGCATTAATATCAGCTGGAACTCACTGAGAGCTTACACTGTGTGAGACAGAATATTAAGAATTTTAGGCACATTTTCTCATTTAATTTTTCCAACAATTCTGTGAAATAGTTCTTGCTTATATACAAAAAAATAGGTTGAGAGAAGTAATCGAAGTCACATGCAGCTAATAGATGGAAAAGCTCGCACTCAGGTTTAGCCATCTTCAGTCTGTGCCATTAACCATTCTACACACCGTCTTGTGAAAGATGACATGAATGACAGAAAAGGATCCCCAGTGAATTTGGAGCTTTACTTTGTAATGCCTATGAGGACTCATAGGAGAGGGCTACAGTTATCAGTTTCTCAGGTTTCCTTAGGAAAGGAGGGAACGGGAACTTTTTTTCCTCTCCAGTGAAGCCAAAGGAACAGTCTGATCCCTGCAGGGGTGGAAAAGGCCGTGCGCCCCAGGCTGAGCATCCAGCCCTGCTGTGCACTCTGGCTCTTCCAGCACACACGTGATCTTGGGCAAATCACCTTACTTTTCTAGGTTTCATGTTCCTCATCTGAAAAGCTCTATCATCCCATTATGTTTTGACTCACAGAAAAGGAATTGTTGCTCTGGGCATTCTTGTGGAACCAGAAAAGATTTTTACCACATTTAGTAATTCATCTAACAACTATGACAACAGAACTTTAGCACTCCCAGTGGCCTCATGACAGGACCATGGACCTAAGCTCAACTCCATTAGGTGGCAAAACTGAAACAGGGGCCGAGAGAGACTGCGGTTCAGTGGTGTCCCTTGATCCATCGGAGCCATGTGGCAGTGCTAGGATTAATGAGGTTTCCCGTCCTTCCTTGGCTTTTCCTAGAAATGTCACAAAGTAGGAGTGATCCCTCCACTAGAGGGCACAGTGGGAGCAAGCAGAGGAGAGAGGAGGGAGCTTCAGGAGGGGCAACAGGACAGTCTCTGAAATGTGGAGGGTATCAGGCTCCTGCCCCTGAAAAGATGCCTTCCTGCGCTGCAGGAGGGGAGGCAGGCCTCAAGTGAACATCCACCGCCACCCCAGGTCACCCACCTGAGAGCTGATAAAGAATATAAGCCTTTGTTATTGTCATCTGCCCGAGGCAGTCAGATTTGATTCTGCTCAGTTGGGGACTGGAATTTTATTTTTTTACGAGCCCCGCTCCAGGACAGAAGGTAGCAGAGGAAGTGTGCCGGCAAGGGTGTGGGGGAGGAAAGTGCTCGACGGGCCCAGTCACAGCTCAGGTCTATGATAACGCTCTCTGGGCAGCCCTTTTCTTCACTTTCCCAGAAGTCTCAGCCTCGGGTATGTCTCCAAGACCATAACTCAAGCTCCCTCACCATCTTCCTGACTCCCAATCAATGGTATATTCATCTTTCCTTATTGGTAACCATCTCTGTTAAATAAAGGTTGATTTACTGAACTTTTGGGACTCTGTCAGAATACAGTGATTTATTTGGGAAATAAAATATCCCATTTCTATTTTGCCTTTTGGTTTTTTCTTCTCCTTCTCTTTATATTCCTTTAGGTTCCAAATATGAAATACAGCCATGTGTTTTCCACGAAAACAGTAGGCTCCACCAACAGGGTGGTGAATCATTAAATATAGCCAGAGAAGGAAGCAAACTCTTCAAAACAAAGGACGCACGAACCCAAACGTCCCATCCTGCCCTGATCCCTGGGGCATTCTGCTGGCTGAGTTCTTCCTGAAGCCAGTCCAGGGTTTCGGGGACCGAAGGGCGTCTGCACTGCTCCCAGCCCAGGGCACCACTTTCCACTTCTTCTTATGTCTCCCCCTCCTTACCCAGTGTAGTGCACAGAAAAAACATTGGAAGGGGAGACAAGAGAGCTGGGTTCTTTCCCCCCAACTTCATCTCTTGGTAGGTGTGTGTTCTGAAGTCAGTCACTTGAGTTTTCTGGGCATATCTATAATGTAAGAGTGTGAACTAGCTGATCACAAAGATCCCCTTCAGCATTTAAAATTCGGGAAAAGCAGATATGCTGCCAGTCAAGTAGAGCACCTGAATCTTTGGCTGGGTCAAGGTTTACGAGATGAGAGACTGGGCCAGCTGTCCAGTTGTATGCCACATCACAACTCTTGCCCATGTGACAGGGATGAGCACCATTCATGGATGTTGGACACTTAATCTATAATACAAATCATACAGACCAGTGGCATTAAGGTGGACTCACCCAATCTTTCCATCTCAGTGGGTCAATAATGATGACGATGACAGTTTACATTCATTGAGTGCTTAACTGTAGTTAATTCTCTCAACACTCCCATGAGTTGGGTTTTGTCATTACTACCACATAATGAGTGAGAAACTGAAAATTTGAGAGAGACTGAGTAACTTGCTCAAGGTCCCAGATCTCGTGAGTGGTAGAAATAGGATTTCAACACAGGTAGTCTGATTCTAGAGTTCGAGTGCTTAACCACCACGCTATATGGATTCATCGCCTGTATTGCTAATTATACATTAATACTGTTGAATCATCATCTCCTGAGCTTCTCCAGACCAAAGAAGGACATAACATTGGTGGGATGGGTCACACAGCAAAGTCGTATTAAACTCTTTTCTTCTCCACTCAGTAATCTCTTTTAAACTTGGTCTGCCTTTAGGACTTGGACCCACGTGCTCCTTTTGTTACACAGCTTTATTTTAGTGGCGAAGGCTGGTTCAGCGTGTGTATCGGGGCGAGGGTGTGGGGACGTGGGAGAAAGGGCAGTAGGAAAGAAGAACATGTTTCCTCAGGACTCATCATTGGTATATTGTAGACTGTAAAGTCACTCAGCCGATTGAGTCCTTAATTTCTCTAATATAATAAATGGAGACAATTACACTTGCTATCATCTTTTAAAAAACAAGTGACTTAAGTGACTTGTGTCGCTTAAGTGAGAGAGGGAGAGGGAGAAGAAGGGAGACAGATAAAGATATCAAGATGATTTTATGGATATTTAGCTAGATGGCTAGAAAATTTTAACCCCTAATTATTACTGCATACACTGGGACCAAATATTCTCTATGCTGTCAACAAAGAGTGTGATATATTAGCATAGAAGGAATATTTTTGCAAGGAGGGAAAAATGGACACTGAATTTTGAGCTTAGTCATTAATGGAAAAATGTAGGTTTCTCTTGCTTTATTCTGTTACAGCCTAAATGGAAAGTCATTGCTATCTTAACCTCCAATCTCTAAATTCCTTACCTTGTTGAGAAAGAATAAGTCTCGTTTGCTCTTGAGGTAGTTGGAGAGATTTCCATATTTGCAATATTCGACAATCACCATCAGAGGCCCTGCAGCCAAAACAACAGATGCTCAGCCGCACCAGGCCAGTCAGCCATTTCCAGCCTTCGGTGTGCCTGAGACACCTCAAACCAACTTGCCTTCATATCAGTGGGGTCTAGCCTAGGGATGCAACTTAGGGTGGGAAATTTTTTTCAATTAAAAAATTCAAAAGGAATAGGAGACAATCGGGGGATGGGGATGGGGGAGAAGCAGGAAAAAAAAAAAGAGGAAAAAGAAAGAACCTTGAGGAGGGGTAGGTCCAAAACCAGGGCTCTACCTCCAACTGCCAGCCACTTTCTCTGCTTGTTTGCAGGACCCCAGTGAGTAGAGGGGCCTCAGGATATTGTCACACCAACCCCAGGATTGCCAAGCAGCTCCTCCCTTCCACTGCTGAAAATAGGCTGGTTCTGTCTGGCCGGTCTCTCCCAATTGCATGGCCACTGGGCATGTCTGCTCAGCGTTTGCCTTAAGGCGCGTAAGAAAGGCTGAAGCAGGGCTGGGCAAACTATTTTGTGAAGGACCAGACAGTAAATATTTTAGGCTTTGTAGGCCATAAAAGCCTAAATATTTAGGCTTATGCCGTTGTCGTGTGAAAGCAGCCAAAGCCAACAATACTACCGAAAGGAAGACTGTTGCTTCAGTAAAACTTTAGGAACACATGAACTTGAATTTCACACAATTCTCACATCACAAAATAGGATTCTTTTGCGTTTTCCCCTCAACGATTTAAAATGGTCAAATTAAGCTCACAGGCTGGACCCATGGTTTGCCGACTCCTGGTTAAAAGAAAGCAAGGGAGTTAGGCAGAAAAAAAAACAAAAACGAGCTGCAAGGAGGGTCCCAAGCAAGTGCTCCCCTGGGGGCTGCTTCTGCCTCACCTGGACCCTGCGGCTCCCAGCACAACCACCACAGGCCCTCGGCGGGCCAAGAGACCTGCAGCTGGAACAACTTCCCGTTCTGGGTCAAAGCGCGAGACCCTGGAGCTGCTCCCGTGGACTACTGCCCTGGAGCATGCTGGGAGCCGCAGCTGCCAGGATTCCCTGAGCCCAATGGCTCCCCAGGGCTTCCAGGCTCACAGAGGCTGGGCCTTGCTTAGGAGAGGGGTGATCTGTCTCACCAGGACTTTGCTGGTTTAAAAGTATATGTGAGAAATTCTGACAACACCTTCTCCTCCCGCCTGGTTACAGAACAGGAAGTTGCTTCCGCAGGTTGTGTGTCTCCCCACCACCTACGAGAATTCTCCACGCTCGCATCTCGGCTGCCTGCCTGGAGTCTAGCAATCCTTGCCCTCAGGAGGGGCTTCTATCCTGACGCTGGTTACAGGGAGCTCTGAGACACAGACAGAAGCGGGTTCTGTGATTAGCCCTGGTCAGTTTTGTCGGTGACTTTGAAGGAGGGTGTGACCAGAGCCAGGGTAAATGCAAAGAAAGAGCTTATAACTTGGCAGTACTCAAGGATGGATAGAGAAGCAGGTGGGTTGTGTCTGCGTCGCTAGGACTCTAGTTCTGGCCACCCTAGCACTTAGCTTCTTTCTCTACCCACTGCCGCTTCCGGCAGGTAGGTCTTCCCCAGCTGTCCTTCATGTCTGTTACCTTTGCTGAGCCTGGAAAACATTTATATGCACAGATACCGTATACCGTTCCTTCTGGCTCAAGCAGTGGCCACAGCCAAGCACTAACCTTGCCATAGGGGAAGACAGACAGGTGTTTAAGAACATTCATTCCTTTAGGTGAAGCTTCAAGGAATGTGCATCCTGCTATTATGCATTTACCTTAGCTCTGGTCACACTCCTTCAAATCGCCATCAAATTAAAAATGCCCTCCACTTGACCTGAAGTCTGTGGAAGGTGATCTACAAGACAGTCCTCTTCAGAACCTTTAAATTACCTGTACAGGGAAGGCATTTCTAGGGTGGGAGCCCCCTGTTATAAGCGGACAAACTGTTTCCTTTGGACCTACGGAAAGGCCATTCTCCAGCAGGCGAGGAGGAACAGGGGAGGGGAGGAAGTGCTGCATGTCGGAGGGCTCTGCTCTTAGCGTATGAACCGGGAGATGAAGCGTTTACCTCCTTGCTTGGTACAGGCTCCCAGCAGGTTGACTACATTCAGGTGGTGGCCAATGTGAGTCAAGATCTTGAGCTCGGTCATCAGAGCTTTGTACTCGCTGGCTGTGGCCCCCTCTGTGTGGGAAGCAAGGAAGAGTGAAGGCAACAGGACAATGGGGCCCTTTCTCTGGAGGCGGCATTCCTGCCCTCCGTGTTTGTCAGGGCGCAGCCTGTTGCTTCGCTAACTGCCGCGCATTCTGCAGAAAGGCCAAGTCCCCAGACTGTTTTCATTACTCCCACCCTCCTGAGCTGACATCCTTTTGATTGCAGAAAGGCCCAGAGCAGTGGTGGGGTTAGCCCCCGCACGTCTCCTCTTTGTGGACCCAGTCCCGTTCAGTAATGCGCTGAGTCAGGGCAGGGCACCCTGCGAAGGCGCCTTCCAGGCTTGCCTCGCTCAGAGCCTTCCAGGCAGGGGTGTGGTCACGGCTCCCCTCCTTTGCTCAGTGTCCCCCTCCTTGAGGAATTACAAAGAAAGGGCACAAGAACCTACAAGAGCAGAGTGGCCATTTCTGTAAACATCTTTTCAATGTGTTATTTTCTCCCTATAACCTTTTCCTCTCTGGAGTCCACAGGGTTATCTCAAGTTGTGAGGATCCGTAAGCATCTGACTTCAGTTTCATTCTCAGAGATAAGCAACATCAGTCTAAGAATTAGCAGAGTCTAAAGCCTAAATTAAGTTCTGTCTGTTTTTGTTGGTTAATTTCTAAGGCATTTAAATATTTTAAGTTATTTGTAGAAATAAAGTCATATAATCTTGCTGTAAAATATTTCAGCGGTATGATGTATATAGAGTGAAAAGTGAAAGGCAGTCCTGCCCACTTAACTTTTTGGAAGTAACCACTATTAATCTTTTAGAATTTCAGACCCCCGAATGCTTTTATAAACACACACACACACACACACACACACACGTCTTTTTTTATTTATATAGATGGGATGATATATATACATATATAAATTTAAAATTTGCCTTTCCTCCTTCTTAATATGTCAGAGGCTCTTTCCATTCTTTTTAATCGGTTTATGGCATTCCTAAAATTTAGACTATCTACAGTTTTTTGTTTGTTTTTTCCGTTACAAATAATGCTGTCATGGATAGCCTGTGTGTAATCTTTGAACACATGTGCGAGTATTTCTGTAAGATGGTCCTGGAATGGGCCAAAGGGTATGCACTTAACATTGTGGTAGATACTGATGTGGTATTTCATAAGCATAAATCATTTTTTAATAATAATTAGATAAACTTTGGAAGCCTCCCAGTGAAGTTGGAATTGGCTCACAGAAAACGCTCAACGAATATTTGTTAGATAAATACACAACATGATTACTCTTCTCATTTCAGACATGGGCATAATGCCCCCCAAAGGTCAAAGGTTTTGCTCAAGGGCATTCTGAAAGAGTTTCTGACTCGTGGCCTTTGTGTGACATTCTGCCTTTTCAGTTTCTCCTAGAAACAGATGGCCAGCCGATTTAAAAACAAGAGAGCTGAATGAAAATAGTTTTTAGGAATTTTGCATAGTGAATGATTTCACAATCTTTTTCAACCAAAGCTGATGGTTTAAAAAAAGATAAGCATTTATAAAGATATTACATATACTGTTTCTGTATTGCATAGAGTAGATTCTTTGGGCCTTTAAAAAAAAAAAATCTCAGGTCAGAATTTCCCTCCTCAAACTCATCATTCTCTTCATACATTTATTCATACCCCCTTAGCACAGCCTGCTGGCCTTTCTCAGAGACAGAATGTGGTAATAACAGGGAACTGGGACCAGCTGAGGAAGCAGGTGCTTCCAGCTTTGGTTTCAGTGTATTTCAGGGTTGGATACTAGATTGCCACCAGAACACGGTCCAGGATCATTTTCAGGCTTTTGGACAATGGGCATTTCCAGGAAGCACTGTTCTCAAAGCTGAAAGACTTGCACTAAACCCTGACTTCTACACTGGAGAGCTGTGTGGCCTTGCAGAGACAATTTAACCTTTCTGGGCCATATTTATTCATCTGCAAACTAGGATAATAATATCTACCTCACAAGGCTGTAGAGGGAAAAATAAGAAAAATAGTGACTTCAAGTGGTTCAACCTATATACTGAAGTGTCTAGTTTGGTGCTTTCTCTAGTTTGATGCCTCGTCTCTTCAGAATCTGGGGTGGGGGTATACAGGGCGGGGGGCTGGAATGTAGGTATTCTCAAAGAAATCCTCCCATCTCCTGGGTCATACACCTCAAAGAAAAGTCCTGACTTGTGGATGCAAAACCCCTTTCTTGGCTTCTTTCAGAGTAGAACTGTCAGGTTCTTTGTAGAGTTTTATCAAAGCTTTCCTTTGAAAAGAATAGCCTTTTGAGGTGGAAAATATTATTACATGACACTTTGGTGGTATTAGTGTCAGGGCAGGAAGAAGATGAAGAGCTTTGAGGTCTCCCTAAACAAATGGCCGTTTTTGCCCCCCTGGAGACTTTGCTAGGTCCCTGCTTAGCTGGGTGCACAGCTTCTAGTGCCTCAGAGTCCCCTGGTGATATCTTGGAGACTGTGGAAAGCTGAAAACTGCCCTTTGGATTTTCAGTCCTGTTTCTTTAGGTTTTGGGACTTTAAAATGCACTGAAGTAACATGAAAATTCCATCATAAATGAGGAAATGAATTATTTTCTAAACTTTAGAAGGACCCATGAGTCTTTGATTTGTTTGGTTTACGTAACTTTTGCTTTTGATCTGTCTTGGGTGGTGGTCATGTGCATATATCCCTATGGATTTGGCTTCACCTACCAGTACTTCACAGAATGGTAGCATCTTTCAACACTAGAAAGATAATTAGTTATTGTTGTTAATTTCTAAAGAGAAGATGTTTCATGGTTGGGACTTGGCAGTATAAAATATTTTCGGAAATTGATCATTTCAGTTGTTTTAGTTGCATAGTTTTACTTTATAGTTAGGCCATACCTCAGCTAAGCCTTTGGGATTTATGATGTACAGTTAAGTTTCCATTATAATGTCATAGTGGGTCATTTCAAAATTTTGAACCTGGGGTTACCATGGACTTAAGTCTGAGATGTGTTAGAAGAACTATCTTTGAGGTGAGAGAAATCCTTTTCCCATGGACCATGCTGATTGTTTCATTAACAAGGTTTATTCTGAAATCTCGCTGGGCTAATCTTAGACTCCTAAAGTAAAGGGTCTCCCAGCAGTAGAAGAAAGTTATGTGGCCAGAACAGAAATAGCTTGAATCTGTTTCTAGGCCATATCCAACTTATATCAACATGTAGGGAATGGAATGAGTCATTTGAAAGCCAAACTACAGTGTCCTTACCTTTCAGCATTTTTACAGCCACAGTCCGGCATGTGGGTGATTTCTTAATGCCAAATGCAGATGCCTGCACCACTTTTCCAAAAGCCCCTCTTCCAAGTGATTTACCTACAATGAAAAGAATACGTTGATTTGCATGCCGAGCCAATAGGGTGAGTTTAAGTCTTTTTCAGGAAGGAAGTGCCATTTTTCCTATGTGTGTATGTGAGGCATATAGCTTTGAATGAGATCTCCAATGAACTGATCCCCAAAAGAGTCAAAGTAAGGAACACTTTCTGAAGTATCTTCTTTACCACTCTTTACTGTGTATCTGTGGTGCCCTCATTCTTCACAGCTGTGCTGGGCCCCTAGGAGGCCTTTGGTGCAAGTGGATGGCCAGTTTCCTTTTCACAAAATCCTCCTGGAAGGGAGAGGCCACCAAATCCTGGGTAGTCTCTTCCATTGCTCAATAACATTATTAAAAATAATATTTCCCTGTGTTTAACACAGACCAATTTTCTTGCCACTTACGGTCATTGATCTGTTTTCAGCAGAAAGTGAGAAATTGAGAATGGTAGTTATTGCTATTGGTTATAATAATACTTCATAGATTAAGAAAATAATGGCCACTAAGTCATTTCTCTGACTTCCTTGCCAGGTAAAATAGTCCCAGTATTTCCACCATGTCTTCAAATGATTATTATAAATCTTCATGGTTCAGCGCATCAGTCTACCAACCACTGGTAGTAAGTTGTTTCAACCACAGAGGGGTGGTTGCCAAATGCCATAACAAAGCAAGGTTTCTTTCATGGTAGCCGTTATGTAATGCTACAGCTATTCACATGTTTCTTTCCTCACCCTTGCATGAGACAACTTGACTGAGAGGAGCAGTGATCATATCTGAATCTTCCCAGAACCTAGCCCAGTACCTGCATAGAAGGGCCCATGAGACAGAGGCCTTGAGAGTAAGACTCTGTAAGGAGGGCATCCCTTGGAAAACCTTAGCTACCTTTTACAAGGAAGTCCTCTGGGATTCCTTTTGGATCATCAGGAAACGGGGAGCTAAGTAGAACCTAGAGAAATAGTTCACCTCAAGCATGATGTGGCAAAAGGAGTGAGCCAAAGAAGTCACTCTTTTTGGTTCTTCTGGGGGAAAAAAGCCAACAAAATACCTTTGGTCAAAAGTTAAGTCCTGGTAATTATGAGTGTTGATTTAACACAACACCTGCTCTCCCAACCAAGTCTTCTTTCTGAAACCTAATAATAAGTTAGCCATCGTTCCTCCCTCCTTCCCTTCCTCCCTCCCTCCCTTTCCTTGCTTCCTCCCTCCCTCATACTCCAATCCCTTCCCCCACAGGACACTGTCTTTTAAGACTTTTGTAATGTTTGTAATGAAGCTTTTCTGCTGCTTCATCATATTAGAATCTTTATACTTTTATTGCACAATGACTCAATAACAAAGATGTCTTTACCCTGCCTCTGTTTAGTATCTTCCATTACCAACCACCCTAGGCATCCAGATAGGACATGCGAAGGGTTCAGTTACCAAGACAGTCATACTAGCCTCTTTATAGCATTCTCTGCATCCACCTCATAGGGACACACTCTGCCTTAGGAAGGGAACACTGATGAGATCATATGTTTTTCCTCTGGTCACACATGCACCTGTAGTGACTGACAAAGATCATTCCTCCCAGAGCACACACCATGGGCTGGGATGTAGTCAGTGCTTCCTTCTTCAGATAAGATTGTCCAAGATACAGATCAACAGGGGGACTGTTCGTTTACACAGAAGAGCCTCTAGAGGTGGAGATCATGAATGGGAAAAGTACTGGAAGATCCCTTCCCAAGACTTGAAAATATTGCTGTGTTTGGTCACAGGCTTATTCCTTGCATTTTTAGGGTAAAAGAACAATGTTTTCCTTTAGAAGTGCCTTCCTTCTACCAGTTAATGTGAAAAGTGTCCTGAGCCTGAGAAATAGTAAGATAATCTTCCCCAGGACACCGCCCCCGGCACTGCAGAGACCCTCGCTTGTTTGGGGCAGATGGAATCCTTTTCTTTCCATACTTCAGCCTCCATGCGTTCCCTTCGTAGCCATCACAAGACACTTTGTTTTAACTAGTATTTGGGGACTTTGTTTCTATCAGCGAGGATCAATTCATTTTCTTGGCTTCCTTTAGTCTCTCCCTTTATTCTCTTGGAAGCTGACTGCTGCCTCACAAAACAGTGAGAAGCTATTATGGGCTCTTTAATCATCTAATGCACCGGAATCCTTCAGCAGACCCACAGTTCCAGTTTCAATGGAGCCCAGTCACACTGGACTTGACCTTGCCTGATCCTCCTCTTCACTTGAAGTCTTCCTTGGTGTTACCCAAATGCTACTAACTAGTCTGGAAAAATGCTAGGTCATTTTCATACAATGAAAGGATATTGGGATTTCTTCCAAGAATGACTGGCCAGGGTCCCTGGGACAATCAGGGGACAGGGCGTGGCAGCATGGGGCTCAGCCCCTCTCTGGCATCCAGGGCCGGTCTTACAAGAGGCAGCATCAGCCCAGGCATCATCCACCTGCCAAATTCCAGACTCCCTGTGTTGTTTCCTTTGCTAATTCTGACTTTAATTTCCAATAGAAAGGGGGAGTGTCAGATATTTATAAATTTATAGGAAGGGAATTCTCTCTGAGGTTTAGTGAGGAATCACTAACAAAATAGATTTCTTTTGTTACTGGATTTCAGGAATTTCAATGGTAGTGACACCTTTGACCCAAGCTCCAACTGTATCTATCTGTCAAGTATTGTAAATTATGATTTCTCTCCCCAGGGCTGATAGTAACCCACGGAGTACAGGCAGCTGAGATCAGAAGCACCTTGGTCTATGCGTTTCTCTATATTTATAATCCCACTGTACTCTGTCTACAAAACCTGCCTTTTCTCTCCATCCGTCCAGACATAATGTTGGTTACTTTCGCTTGCCAGACTGCTTCAGATTTCTTTGTCATTTATTTGGCTTAAAAAACAAACAAATCTTGGGCCTCTTTGCTCCCGAGTTAGCTAGAGGAGCATTTCTCTGGCCCTTCAGCCACACTCTGCATTGAAAGACTGTTAGCTGACTTACTACACGTCCGCTCACCCATCAAAGACACTCACATGTACATTAGCCAAATCATAGCATCTGAGAACTCTGGGAAGGAAAAGAACCATGAGAAACCTCTTCTACAAGGAGAATCTCTTAAAATGGGATTATCTAAATCCACAGAGTCCCAGGGGAATTCTGGTAGAAGGATTAGCAATCTCCCTGGATGTGTTCTGGATCACGATGAAACTAGGCCAAGGAATGAAGAAATGGAACGGAAAGCTCATGTGTCCTACACTGGAAGGAGCATATTTGACTGTGACTAATAACTCTGGAAAGCAACGTGGCCTGAGAATGGCTTATGGTTGTGGGAAAATTATCCCATGTTCTGTGCCAAGGTCACTGAAGGGGCTTGGTTAGCTGCCATATAATTTAGACTTGCAGAAGGAACTCATCTAGTGTGCCACCTGCCTTTAACTACTCTAAATTTGGTTGATTTTTTTCCCCCTGTCAGCAGCCATTAATGGCTTTTGTCTGTCTCTCCAGCTTTTTACTGATTTCTAATTTTCGCCTCCAAGCCAAACAGAACATACTCCTGGAGCCAAGTACTCTTTCTCACGTAGGAAGAAACATAAGTGCAATCATTTCAAGGCCCAAGAGTATGAGAAAAGCCACTTCTTCCTCTCTGTCACCTCACACCTCCACCTCCACGTAGTCCACATGTGGGAGTAAGGGGGGAAGAGGGGGCTGTGCCACTGAATTTGGAACAACAGGCTCTTTACAATGAGTGACAAGCTCTGGGAACACTGGATGCATGATCTCTTTCCTTAGATCCAGCTACTAATGACTCTGGCATGCATAGGAGTGAGTGGAAAACTTTCAGAAGCCACAATCCAAATATTTTTACCGGGAGTAATTGAGACTCCCATTGTTTTGTAGCAACTGGGCGGGACATTCATTTGCACTGTGGTGTCCAAGCTGGAGCAATTTGGGGGTAAGCTGAGGGAAAGCACATTTGCCTGGTGTTGACGGCATCTGTGTTACCTGGAAAACAACAGTCCTTGCTCTTCAAAAGGGAAATTTAGCCCAGGCCAGGTGGCTTGGTTGGGTGGAGTGTTGTCTTGTACACCAAAAGGTTGTGGGTTTGATCCCTGGTTGGGGTGCGTGAGGGAGGCAACTGATTAATATTTCTCTCCCATCGATGTTTCTCTCTCTCCCTCAAATCAATAAAAACATATCCTTGAACGAGGATTTAAAAAAAAGAAAGAGTAGCCTTGACACATACTCAAATTACAGGGCAGGGAGGGTATTTTTTTTTTAAGTTAAATGAAGCCCTAGGACCTACAAAGTATGTAAGTGGTGGGTTTGTGCAGAGCAGTTTTTGAGTCACGGCCTTGAACAGTACCGACTCTTTCACCAAATGTTTGATTTTATTGTTCCTCACCATCCCGAATTGTGCTCCAGGTCATATATTTCTAACTCCTCAAAAATGTCATTATTTAAGAGTGCCTGTACTTATAAGGCTTCTGATGGAACGAACCTCTCCTTTCCTTTCACATATCTACTTTTATGGTGATCTCCTTAGAAAGAAGAGATTCAAACACCTTTGTGTCTGCTGCTCAGAAGAGGTGCTTGCTAACTGTTGAGAGAATGCACAGGTGCGCCTTGTCCCCTGAGCTGTCCTCTCAGCATTCTCATAGAATCATATGCCCCTGTGTCCCTCTCCCTGGCTAGGTTGTGAACAGCCGGAGGGGAGAATCCCAAGTCTGGTCTACTTTTGCATTCCTCAGCACAGTCTTTTGCATGTAGCAGGTGCTCAGTATGGGTTTGGGAATCTGTTGAACAAATATATTACCCAGTTTAAGTCTCTCGCGGGCAAACTCCCACTTGCTGGCATCATACGGGAGCCGCTCACACTGTTCATCCAGGGGAACTTCGTCTGGGTCCATTATAATTGACAGGTAGTCGGTCTTTATTTCAGAAGAAGACTGAAAAAGGGAAAGATCTCAAGGTCATCAACAAGGAAACAACTTGGAAACCCCCTGATATCCAATTTAAAACAATGCTTGGCAATATCTGTTGCTATTTTGGTTCATTCGGTTAAAACCAGATGGTCGGGTACAGAAAGCATCCTCGGCATACACATGTGCACACCTCACCTGAGCGTGTGATGTCTACTGACCAACCCTTGCTCTTCCCACCCTGTGTTTCTGTAGTGCTGTCCCAGATGAAATGCTCTCAGCTTCTCCGGCAACCTTATTGCTTGCTCTTAAACAATTAGCGTATGATTAGCATAGTTCTCTAAGAAATGCAAAGCATTTTTATAAAATCTTTCCAAAGAATGACTAAAAATGACTTTCCATGGCCTTTCTGTGTTAGCATGAATATACATTACAGCTGGGCTGACAGCGGGGTTCATGACTGTGGCTACATTTGCGGGAAAGGCCCAAGGTGGCACAGTAAGCCCAGGGTCCTCCCTTGCCACAGTCTAGAGGCACATTTCATATGAAGTGTTTAAATATATTCAGAAGGCCTGGACCATAGTTACTGCAGCTGCCTGTAAAGACTATAAGATCCATTAGTGAGACTGGAATAAGATTTACCTTCAGTAAGAAATAGAAGTTGATTATTTCAAATACCAAGAAGTAAGACTTACACACAGCGACATTCATTCCAAGTTCCTTTGACCACTGGTAGGATGTCAAGTGAGTAAGGCGGACATCTAACTTCAGGCGTTTGTTTTATCTTGGTAAGGCAAATCAAGCCCAGAAAATACCCTTTATTTCAGATCATAACTGGATTTACATTTAGTGTCATAGATTCATATCCATGGGTGTGTATTTCCTTTTAGTTAATTGTAGAATTGACTGCATTTCTGTGGGCAGCACAGAAAGGAAATATGCTTTCCCATATAAGGTGGGTTTTGATAACTCTTGCCAGAGTTATGTAAACTTCATTTAAATGAGTTTTAGGGCCCTTCCTTTCAGGGCCTCTCCCTCAACCAGATCAGAGTTCAGTAGAGAAGACAACCTCTCCATACACACCATTTCCCACCCACCCACCCACCCACATTCTTCAGCCCTTACTCACCCTGTTCTGGGCTGTCACAGTTCACCTCATCCATCACTTGCAATCAGTTTCTTTCTCACAAAAATTATCACTAAAATGTGTGACAAATAGCTCAAGGCAGAAAGATTGGCCCAGCCTCCACAAAGAACGGATAACAGAGAAAGATCTGGAGCATGTTTGTCACAAGCTGCATTTGCCACTGAGATTCTACTGCAAGGGCCCAACCTGTCAGACACAGTGCGCGTCTGTAAGACTGTGGAGGAGTGTAAATTCCTATGCCAGGGTGCGCCCGTTCATTAGATAAGCTGCGGGAGTAGGGCCCTGGTTGAACTTCTCAATGTCCGGTATAGCCAAGGCTATGAGAGGTAATCTCCAGTCTTCAGGCAGCATAGGATTGCTGAGCCTGGCAGGGACATCTTGGGTTCTGCAGGATGCTGGGGGAGGGTGGCAGTGGTATTGATAGAGGCCAGGGGGCAGGCAATGGAAGACAATCTCTCCGTGTGGCACCTGTGGAACTTTACGGTTTATCTCGATAAGGCAGATAAGAGGAAACACCAAAAAAAAAGTTGGGGCTTTGAGGAGAGTGTGGTAGTGGAATCTTAGTTGACACATATTTACTCTTTGAATTGACACTGACACTGAACAGCCACGAGGTGCTTGGACTGAAAATCACACAGCTCAGTTTGTCGGTGTGGAGGCCTTGAGGCTGACTGCCTGGGTTTGAATCACAGCTCAACTTCTGACCAGCACATACAATGGGCAGATTGCTAAACCTTTGTAAGCCTAGTATCCTTATCTGTAAAATAGAGATAATGATGGTACTTATCTCATAGGGTTGTTGTGACTATCAAATGAAATAATCCATGTAAAGCTGTTAAGCATCAATAAATGTTGGTTTATAATTTTAACACTGGCTTATACCAGGTGGGGATAAAAAGATAAAGTAGTCTTTATCGGCGAGGAATTGTGGTTAGAGAAACCACATGGAGATAGTTTTGGATGACTTTTTCCTCTTTGCCTCCCATGACCAATTACTTGTCAGGTTTTATAGGCATTCTATCACTTGCTCTCATCCTTTCTTATTGACATCGGCATAGATTGGCATAGATTTGTAGAAATACAAGAGACCCACTCAATTTAGTCCCAATTTACCTTTCCAGTTTTATTTCCACTCTGCCCCTATAGGCAAAGTCACGGGACTCCCTCCCTAATCTGGGGAGTGGGAAGGAGAAGGGGGCTGTGTTTTTCTGCTTCTTTCCTTCCAGCCACAGCCTTCAAAGTCTGTCCCTAAACTTTGCTTTCTCTGAGCTTTTTTCTCCTGCTCTTCTCCTTTGAACTCCTATAGTCTTTGTACCTCCCCTATGGATCCGGAAAGTTTTTCTTTTGTTAGATCTCTTTTCCTATATGACATATCTCCCCTTTCAAATGCTACTGTTTCCTTGTAAAGCAGTGGCCTGAATTGTCCTGTCTCAAAACTAGTCGCTCCACATAGCGAAAGCCTAATATTACGTATTCGACAGAGAGGATGGCTGCTAGCCTTGCTTCTGAAGACTAATGCTATAAAGCATACAGTACTGGTTTTGTACATCCAGCCTAAGGTCAAAAAACTGGGCTTCAAAACTCAGCTCCAACTCTAATCAGTGGTGTGACTTCGGACAAGTTACTTTAATTCCCCGAGCCTCGGTTTCCCTCTCTATAAAGGGGTAATAATAATAATATATTTACCTCTGCATTTCTTGAATGATTAACTGAGATACTACATAAAAAGCTTCCCACAGGCTTGGTACATTAATAAGGGCTGACAGATTTTTAGATGCTGAGTTGGCCTCTTTAACGCTCTTCAAGTTTTCTTGATTTTACCTCCTATAAATATCTCCTGACTCTAATCATTTACACTCAGCTGCTATCATCTCTTACGTGAACTACTGTAAAGTCTTCCACTAGGTGCCTCTCTCTTCACTTTGGCCCCTCTGGTCCATTCTCCTCGCAGCAGCCAAAATCATCATTGCAGACAAAAGTTTCTCACACTTACAATCACCAACTTTGCTTCACCACCCTTCTCCCAGCTCTAAGGCTTCCTATTACTTCTAGAATATGGACTGAGTTCCCTACTACAGCCTAAAGCGCTGTCTGGTCAGGCTTCACAGCCTTTCCTCTCCTCCCCTGCTGCATACCCTTCATGCCTTGTTTCCACCGCTGCAACCACTCTGGCTTTCTGTCAGCCACTCATTGTCATGGTGTCCCTCTGCCCTGCCCCTGCCTCATACATGCTCCTCTTCGCCTGCAACACTCTCCCTCCTTCCTTGCCTGACCACCCCCTGCCCCCCCACCCTGATGCATCTTCTAGTCAGCTCACTCCGGTTACACTTTGCATTTGTCCGTGAACTTGATTAAAGCCCCAGACTGTAGGCTGTAGCATTTGCTCTCCACTGTCATCAGAGAGCCTCATGGGGCCTAGCGCTCTGCATAGAGCTGGCACACAGTTAGTGTTTGAGGTGTAAATAAAAGAATTGGTGCTGGCTCTTTCCCCACTGAACTTCAGAGAAGCAAGTCGTGTTATAGGCCAAATGATTGAAATCTGATGTCCTGAGTGCCAACCTGAACCTCACACTCTAAAGAATGGAATTTTTACCATAGCAGTGCATGTCTTTGTGTTTCTGTATTATGAGAGACAAGTCAGAGTTGGGTCTTTGTTTTGCTTTGTTCTTTTTGTTTCTTAGCAAAGAATAAGGCTAGGAAAATTAAGGCTTCATGGGTCTTATGCTGAATTTAATTTGAAGACTTTATTACATATTTTTATATCAAAAATGTCCTTTCTGTCCCTGGGAAATATTCACTTGTCCATTGCTCTATCTTCTCCTTTTGAATGCCCCGCCTAATGGCTGAAAGATCTTTTTATGATTCGTTTTCCAGTGTTCACCAGGTCAGAGGTAAAGGGAAGAAAAGGGAACTAACATTTATTTAGTGTCTGTTCCAGACATCAGGTGAGCATTTCAGAGTATTATGCCAGAAGGAGCGCAGAGCTTATCCGAAATGTCCTTACCCTTTTCAGTTTCCGGATGAAGAGTGTTAACAGCAGCCAGAAGAGGGTTGCAGCCACACAGGTGCACGTCAGGGTGATTAGCTCCAGATTTGACTTGTCTGAGGTTCCTGGAAAGACAAAAACACCAAGATGCTGCTAAGCGGCAACTCTCAAGCGCAGGGCCTTTGTGATTTGATAAAAGAGGTCCAGTGCCCCTAAGAGGTCCATCATGGAGAACGCGGTCTGCTGGCGCAGGAGTTGGTGTCTGGGATAGGTCTTCTCTTTCCTTCTGATTCAGGCAGGGTCCATGATATTATCATAATAAACTCCCATATCAATTAAAAGTCTTTCCAGAAATGCTGCCGTTGAGTTTGCAAACTTCACAAGCCCAGAAACAGCTAATTAAAAATCAGAGGAGAAATTTAAAATGGGGAAAAAATTATGGCAGGAACAAAAGCCCATTAAAGTGCTAAATCTGGAATATGTTAAATCTCCCTAATGGGTTTTAGAGGAAATTCTAAAGAAAAAGAAAAATATTGCACAAAAGGGTTCCTTTGGGACTCACAGAATTCTTCAAAGTAGATGTAAAAATAAAAATAAAACTCAAGGTCTGTCACAGTGGCCTGCTCACTCCCTGCGGAACAGCCAGGCCAGCTCGTCACCTCACCCTCCGCACGGCTGGGGCCCCGGCGCTGGCCTTTGCAGCGGTCAGCGTGCACGGGCTGAGGTGAGAAGAGGTAACTGCCTGAGTGGGATTCTTCCCAATCACCTCATTTCCCAGAATCACAGAGATCAAAAGCTGAGTACTATTCTCCCATGACCACAAAAGAAAAGACCCAAAGTAGTCACCAGAAGCCTCCAGAGAGGAAACTCTGGGATTCGTAAAGGAAGGCCCAGGGAGCCAGGATAGCGGTTCCCTACTTATTGCCTCCAGTGGACAATTTCCTAGGAATTTCTAAAATAATACCAGTATCCTTCAACTTCATTAAGAGGAGACAGAGGCAAGGTATTAAGTTAGTCCAAGACTACGTGAAACTCTTTTTTAGAAATGATGGTGTGGATAGATGGCAGTATAAGATCTAGGACAGGACTAGACCACAGACAATCTGAGCATCTGTGTGAAGGTTCTCGGCCCTGAATAACAGCAACTACGCACGCTAGAAATCTGAGCCTCTCCCTTCTTTCTTATACGTTCAGCCACCTAGGACATCTGCTTCCTGTAGGCCATAGTCCCTGCAGTGTATCTTTTAGTCTACAGGGGAAACTGACATTTTCTCTCCATTCAGTCCATCACAAGGTTCTGCCCATTCTACTTCCTTGGTTCATGAAGTTATCACCTCCTGCTCTTCCTCGCAATCACTGCCTAAGTCAAGGCCTCATCAGTTCTCACCAGGACACCTGCATTAGCTTCCTAGTGTGCCATGACTCCCCCTAGTCTCTCCTCCACTCTGTAGCCAGGGTGATCTTCTCAAATCACAAATTTAATCCTGTTATTCCTCTACCTAAATTCCATCTTTGCCAACATCCTTCCCCTGTCACTACCAGGATCAAAAAAAAAAAAAAATTGTCCTCGGGGCTGGAGTGGCTTAGTGGACTGAGCACCAGCCTGCAAACCAAAGGGTCGCCAGTTCGATTCCCAGTCAGGGCACATGGTTGGGCTGCGGGCCAGGTCCCCCAGTAGGGGGCATGTGAGAGGCAACCACACATTGATGTTTCTCTTCCTCTCTTTCTCCCTCTCTCCCCCTCTGTCTAAAAATAGATAAATAAAATCTTAAAAAAAACAACAAACCAAACTTTCAATTCTGTATGCCCGACCTATCCTATTGCTTCGGCTTCATCTCTTGCTATCCAGTGACATCAAAATACTTATAGTTTTTTAAATATGCCAGCCCTTCTGTGCCTCCATGCTTTGCCTTTGCTATTTCTCTGCCAGAACGAAAGCTTCCCGGAGCTTATTCATCTTTATATCTCCGCTCGCCAGACTGGGTGGACTAGTGGATATACTGTGTTTTGCTTGGTCTTCAAAGAGTTTCATGAAGCTTTCAAAGCATTTAGGGCCAAATTCCTGTTCACGTGTGTTAATTCAGCAAACATAGGAAAGCGACCTATATTCCAGGCTCCGTTCCGGGTGCTGGTATACAGTGGTAAATGAAAAAGCATGGTCTGGAGCTCACAGTCTGGTATTCAAATCCGAACCAATGACTCAGAGTTAGCAGGTGAAGCAGCGGACTGTAGGAATGTGGTTCTCTAGTTCACGGCTACCTCTCTGTGTTAAGAAGAGCATCTGGCACATAGTAGGCATCCTGCAAATATTGGTGAAGTGAATAAATGAATTTGGCTCCACTTGCTGCTTGGTCAGCTTGGGGTTAAGTTTTCTTGAAACTCATGAGATTGATTGAGAACAACCTCCTTGAAGTTTCAAAGTATGATCACCTTTTTTCTCAGTATGCATCCTTTCTATGGGGACACGGTAAGCTCAAGTTAATATAAGTTTGGATTTCAGCCCCAACAGGGAGAGGTCTGATGCTGTTCTGCTGCACACACACACACACACACACACACACACACACACGTGTGCAGAGAAACACACACATGCTTCTTTGCTTATGATGCAAATAAGTTTTGTGGAATCTTATCGGGACCTTCTGAGGGCACGGTGGCCTTTGGAGATGCTGACAGCATCTCAAGACTTGGCATGTCTTCATGAAGCCTCTGCAGATGCCCCCTGCATGGAGTGCCCCGAGAGAGGCTCCCTCCCACTGTGGAATGTTCCTGCTGCATTCCACGGGGCAGGAGGTTGACCCCCAAAGTAATTCCATAGCCCTTAGTTGGGCGAAATTCCAAATGTCTTTGTGTACACTTACACATTTAAAGAATCAACTCACTAAAAACATCTTCAAGGTGAACATTTATTAGGAGGGAAAGATCTGTTTAATCTAGTCCTGCTTACTGAATACTAAAATAAGAATTTTATAAGATGTAATGTAGTATTGTATGCTCTTTCTCATTCGAGAGCTTGATCTCTGTCTTTGTTTGGAAAGTAATCATTGGGATGACCTTAGGCTGCGTAGACTGACTTAAATCAGCCACATCTCTTCCTATACAGCTCTTGGGTATTTGCTCAGAGGTCAAACCTCTACCCATTAGCCTGACTAGAGCCAGCTTCAGCTCACTGGTGACAGCTGATGGAGCTCAGGAAATAGCCCAGCCGCACGTCGCAGGGGGAAAGGAGGCCAGCAGGAACAGGGTGGGATTTACGGTGACTAGCAGTTAGCGTAGGCCCTCCTTTGGAGTGATCATATGTCACTCCCATATGATGTGTGGTTCCAGATTGGTGTAATTTTTCTAAGGTTTATTGGAATATTAAAATTGGCCTTCATACTATTTTTGAAGCTTTATAGGAATTTATGCACGCCAATTTGGAACCCCTCTTAAGGTTAGTGATATATGGAGATACTGCATTAGGATTAAATTTGAAGTACATTTTAAAGAGTAATTTTAGGTAAAGATATTTAAAATTCCTCTTATGTGTCATCAGTTCTGTAACACACTTTTATTACATCAAATTAAATCCTTAGGTCAAATAGGAATTTTGTGGTTTTGTCGAAATGGGATTTGGTTCATCGCATTAACAAATAATGATGTTAACTAATATTTCAAAAGTTTCTATTACATGCTAGATACCATTTTAAATGTGCTAATCCTTACCACAACCCTGTAAGGTTGGATTACCATTATTAACATCCGTTTTGTAGATGAGCGAACTGAAGCCCCAGGAAGGTAGGTAATTGACCCAAGGTTACACAGCGCATGAGCCGTGACACAGCTCGCTTTAGAGCGGGTCCTCTTCCCCACTGGGCTTGGCTGCCTTAGAGCTGAGAGGCAATAGTGCAGAATGGTTAAACATGGATCCAGTTCTCAGCTCTGCCACTTCCTAGCCTGGTAACTCTGGACAAAGTTTTAAACCCTTCTGAACCTCAGATTCTCACTCGTAAATAGAAAAAAAAAATCCTCATTGGATTATTGCAAAAGTTAAAGAGGTTAATGCACGTTATGTGTTTTAAAAAGTGCACCGCATGTTCCACAAGCATAAGATATTATAACTGAATTAATTCCATCACCATTTTTCGAATTCTTGTTCAAGCCCAGCTTTATGTCACTGTGGATTTGCATCCGCGAGGCAGCCATATCCCATCCCCTGGCCCTCCTGTGTAAAATGAGTGGGCAGCCAGTTCAGCTCTCTGTTTTGAGCACTGTTCTCTCCTTGGGAAACCCTTTTGAATTGCCAACATGTGTGAATGGAGCAATATGAATCACCAACATCATCACATGAGTTAGTTTATCACATCCTTCCTGGTGCCAGGAGAGCCAGGGAGTGAGTCTGGGGGCAGGATTCACGAAGAAAAGAGCTAAAGTGGCGGACAGTCAGTACACGGAGGAGAAAGGAAAACTGGAAGCTGGCCAAGGGTGACATAAAGGAGCGGCTGCATCTCCAAGACAGTTTTGTTTTGATCCTTTCCTATTTACTCTTGGAATTTTATTAAAGAACATAGTGTGTACTTTCTGCTGTACGAGTCCTTTTCTGAAGTGTGTTAATGTGTAGTCATTGTGGCACAGAATTTATGAATCACACCTTTATTGCCATTTCAAGTAGTGAGACCTGCAGGACCCTGAGACAGTCCTTTTGAGCTTGCC
Source organism: Mormoops blainvillei (assembly GCA_004026545.1). NCBI lineage: Eukaryota > Metazoa > Chordata > Mammalia > Chiroptera > Mormoopidae > Mormoops > Mormoops blainvillei. The sequence continues at coordinate 202,408 of PVJD01001178.1, forward strand.
ATGACTTTTGTATGCATCAGTCATCCTCAAAAAAATGTGTAAAATGGTAGTTATTCTTCAAGTTGTTTTCTCTGGTGTATTTGTAAATGCTATTGAAATAGCATTTCGATAGCAAGGCCTAAATCTGTTATGGGAAGGTTTTTATACACATTGTGATTATCACTTGCCATAATAATTATAAAATAGAGTTTTATCTTAAGTCCTTAGATGAAAGTGCACCACACTTTTCATCGTAACAGTCCATTGAGTTCCGCCGGCTGTTGAATGCTGTGTTAATTTCAGAAATTATTTTGGTTAGTAACAGTTTTGTTGTTGTTTTTGACATTAGAACTTCCCCTGTGAGAGCTCCACGTGCGCTCGTGGTGCGCTGTGTGCGTCCAAAGCAAACAAGAAGAGCCATGATTATTTAAAGAAGCTACTTTGACTCCACAGTCCACTCATCCTTTTCAGATACAAAAATAACACATTGTTTTATCTATGAGTATAAGAATCGTGTTTCAAAGGAAATAAAAAGAGCAGACAGTTTCCTTCCTGGCTAATTCATGAACCTCTTTAAATCTGTTAAACATAGCCACAGACACAACTTATTCGCCTGGTTTCATTTCCTAAACTCAACCTGACAAGATAGGTCAGTGGGAAGGGTCAATTTGCATATGTGAGGAAATCAGTCTAAAACCAAGGAATGTTTCACAGCCACCAGAATGAGAAGAATAGTGCTTTAGATTCTAGTGCAAGAATCTAATTTCAGTGATAAGATTAGTAAACAGGTACTGAATTCTACTGTCCTGAACAGCATCCAAGGATCAAATTTTTATTCTGTGACCCCAAAGTATTTTTATTCAAGATTTCACTTAACTCATAAGATTCACATAATACTAACTTTCAAACAGCTTTCCTACTGAAAACGATAGGTATCCTTAAATGGAGCTGAAACTTGCCTCCTTGAAACTTCACCACCATCTCCCTCCTTGGTTCTCTCCTTCTGTGTCGAAGAATGAGTTAAATGTCTCCTTAGTCTGAAAGCTCCTTAAATATTTGAAGAAAACAATCACGTCAGCTCAAGTTCTCTCTTTTTTAGTGAAAACATCCTCATTTCCTTGCACTGCTTTATCATTACCCTATTAGGACTATGGTACCACTTATTTATGCTTCTCTTATAGGTGGATGTAATGTTTCAGGTGTGGTTTGATGATTACAGGTCAGGTCATCTGTTTTCTCGGCTAAGCACAATAGTTGAACGGAGAGTTTGGATACAGCCTTCAATCTCAAAGCGGAAAAAAAAATTACAAAATTGAGCAAGAGAGAAGGCAGAAACACTGTGAAAAGCAGATGCGAGAACTGAAAAGCATGGCAGCTGGGGCAGTAACCAGTAAAATAAAAGGGTATATATAGTATCTGTGGCCATACTGCAAACTATACCATTTCTCTAAGTGATAGTAAAAATTAATGCCACATAAGGGAAAAGAGTTTGTAAATCAGAAATACAGATTCCTCATAAAAGTCAATGGACTGGATAACAGGAAATATTAAGAATTATTTAGATTCTGTTATTACCAAAGAAGATACCGGTGTAGAAGGTCCAAAACTGCTTCATAACTTGCTGTCTTCTTCCTGCTTCGCTCACCTTGCCAATCCAACATCCTACAAGGCCTCCTTCAGAGGTCAAGTCACCATATCCTTTTTTGCCTCTTATGAACTTCTTGAACCTTTTTTAGCAGTGCTGTGTAGTCTGCTTTATACAAACTAGTATTTCTACTTTACCCTTAGGAGGCACTCAAAGTGCTTACTGAATTGGTTCTAATTGTTTCTCGTACACCTTACTCTCCTTCCAGCTAGGTCTTCAAAGCCCATTGAAGTTAGTTGATTGTGGCTTACATTTCCACATCCTGCATAACCCTGGGCAAATAGATGTGTTGAGTTAACAACAAACTGAATTTGGCTTATCTCTATCTTTATCCCTAAACAATATATTGGTGCATTTCTTTTTTCAGATATTCAGTGGTGGTTTTCTAAATAGATAAATCCAACAAACACCAAGTGCTCTGGGATGGAAAAGTGAATAATAGGCAATGATAAACACTGCAATAGAGGTACATGTCAGGTGCCATGGGGGCACAGACGGCCCAATGATGGTGCAACAGGTAGTCAGGTATACAGAATGAGTGGGATTGTCCCGGGTAGGGAGGAGGGGGGAAAGATGAGGGAAGCCTGTTCAGATAAAAAAAGAAAATGATGTGTAAAGGCAGAAGATTAGGAGGAGCAGCACAGTGTGGGCACTGAATCACAAGTAGTGTAGTCCAGTTGCAGTGCTGCACACGGGAAGGATACGGGGTGAGGGTGCAGAGGAGACTAAGGAGGACCTGTGTGCCCGGATGAGGGGAACAGGTGACTGGGAAGCCTTGCAAGTTTTGAAGCAGGCAAGTAACACGTAATAGATTACTCATTCAAAAAGATTGTTCTACGTTTGGGAGTGCATGGCAGGGTGAGAGGAGTAGATAGGCTGTTTGGGAGGCTAAGAGATGATGTCATAGATGATAGGGATCAGAGCATTTGCAAAGGCAGCTGATATGGGCAATTCAAGTGACAATTATCTCCTCTTTCCTCAAGAGCAAATGCTATAGGCTGATAGAAACTTCCAGAACTTATCAGTGACAGTAGTATTCCTGTCTGATTTTTCAGGGAAGCATAACATTAGTGGGAAAAGGAATCAGTGTATAAAACCTAAAAGCAGGTAGAGAGAAAACCAAATAATAGGATAACTGAGTCTAAAAGCTCAATTTTATGTTAAGGCCTTGCAGACAATCCCTGAGACACCTCAGGAATGAGAAGAATGGAGGAAGGATGGAAACCAAGAGTTTCCAAAGACATGGGCTCAAGTCTCAACCTCACTACCTATTATTTGTGTGGCTTTGGGCAAGTAATTTAACCTTTTTGAGCCTCCATCTTCCTATCTGTACACTGAAGATAATACTATAATATTTCTTTGCACAAAATAAATATTACTCTCCTGCTAAGTGCTGGGTATGGGCATGGGATACAAAGATATGTCAGACACAGCTTATGACTCAGTAGGGAAGCAAAGCATATCAATGACTAAATAATAACAAAATGCAGAATAAAATGAGTCTGACTAAAGACCTAGGAACCATGGTGTGGGAGAGGAGAGAAGAGAATGAGAAGAGAACATCTGACTCAGCTGTTCATCTTGGAGGACATTACTGGGTGAAAAACATCTAAATTGGCCAGGAGGGTAAGGGAGATTTTGATTAAATGGGGTGGGGGTCTGGACAGAAGACCTCCCAGGCTGTGTACATGGCCATTTTTGAACCGCATTCAGACAGAAGTGGGTACTGACACCTGGCAAGGAAGGGTAGCTGTGTGGTGGGCTATATACATATCTTGCAGGGTTGTTGTGAGGATATGGGTGAAAATACCTTCTGGACTGAGCAAGAGGACTCTTCCTTGCTCTCTGCTGCTACCCCTGTCTCAGATGGAGGTCCCTCCCTGGCCCGATGCGACTCCTCCCTGAGAGTCACATCAGGGGTCCTTGATAAGACATTAACAGTCCTTTGAAGAAGGAGGCATTGAAGAGAGGTTCACACTTAATAAATTATTTTCTCCCTGTGTAAGCAGAAAAGTTGAAACAATACTTTAAAACAAGGATTATCTGGGAGACAAATAGGACCATCACTAAAAGTATTTGGGAATGCTACCTCGGCTTTTTCCGAAAGCATACATTTGTGGGAGAGTACTTTCAGACTTTTAAGGAGATTCTCTAGAATCATTTCCTTGTAAAAGTGTAGGGATGTTGTTCTCTTTTAAAGAGGTCTGAATTCTCAGAGTTACAATCTTTAAGCAATGGGAGTTTCTAGGGCAGAAGAACGGGTGTATATTGCTTTCTCCTTACATATTCTGAAGTCTACTGGGGAGCATTTGGAAATAGGCTACTGAACAAATCCCATCTTTTCCTGTAAAACCTCAATATGCCATAGATATTTACATCTAAGAGGTGCCAATTTAATATTCTATCATATTTTAACTGTTATGTTTCAGGTTTTTTGATTCTTGGCAGTGGATAATTGACATTGAGGTCTAAACTATTTTCTCAATGGAAGCCACATGGCCACGGCCCCAGGTGGGATGAGGCCTCTTTGGATTTTGCTGCTCAACAAACTATCTGAAGTCCATAAAGAAGAAGCACTTGGAATATTTTTCTTATGTGTGGTCTGTTTATCGTGGTGCTTCTCTCCGATAGAATTTTGCTGCCTACTTCATGTTAAAAACCAGCTTATGAAAAACTTGAAAGATATGTGTAACTCGTGGGAATTAGAAATGGAAAAAAAAAAACTGAACAATTTGCAGTGTGTCATTTTTCTTTCCCCATCTACACGCGTCTCCCTTCTTGGAGTTCTGTCTCACAGGTGTGGCCACTCGGTCATTCTCTGTGGGTCAATGTCATCACACTGGCAGCAGCTGGCTTTCTCCTGGGAGCTGCTCCCCCCACGGAGGCCGAGTTCAGGTGGGGCCCTCTAGGGTGGCCGCCACAGCCATGTCTTCACCTTCTGCCTTGCCAAGTGGGACCAGGCAGGCTCTTCCCAGGCGGACTGGGGGAAGGGGCAGGAGGTCAGGGAAAGGCACAGACAGGAGGGGCAGCAGGAGACTGGGAGGTGAAAAGTTAAACAAACAGGGAAATAGATGTCTGAGCAGTTTCTGGTTGCTTTCTGAAGCAGCTGTTTACCTTGAACAGTGAGGTATGCTGAACTTTCCACGGACCCCCTCTGGTTGGTGGCTTTGCAGTGATAAACGCCTTCATCCTCTTCTGTGACTCTTTCAATAAACAGTGTGCTGCTTCCTGGTCCTAAAATAATTCCTAAGGAGTGAGAGATGTTTAGATTAGTGGGCCTGGATGACAAACATAAACAGCTCCTTTTGTAACACCACCCCCTTCCTATCATTGCGCATTCAGACAAGGAAATCCGAGCCCGGGCTAACCTAGGGCAGGGCTGCTTATTTGGTTTCTCTGGTCCAGGCTTTTCCATATCACCTTCACCACCCAGCAGCACTCTGACCCCAGCTCTGGGGATGTGCCTGACCAAGGCCTTTTGCTGTGTGAAAGAAATGAGATGGGGTTGCCATACCCAACTTAGAAGAGCAAATATCAAGGAGGCAGCATATCTACCAACAATAATTATCATTCACTCAGTGTCTGCTACGTTCTGGGCATTATGCGAGATATTATCTTGGGTTTAGAAGAACCATCTGTGAGGTATGGCCTCCATTTTATCGACATGGAAACTGAGGTTTGGCAACTTAAGCAAGTTGACCAAGAGCATGCAGCTAGACTGAAAGCACATTTGTGGCACTTGGGTCAAAGCAAATCAGGTTTCATTTGTCATAGGGGTAGAGAGCTCAGGTTATGTTTAATCTAGGCCTTACTGCTTCAAGCTTTGTCACTTTTGGCAAGTACTTAACTTTTCTAGATTTCAGTTTCCTCAGTCATAAGATGAATATGAAAGCGGTTCCTACTTGATAAATGGGAAAATGAAGGCAAGTGTTCGGCACATAGTGTGTCGTACATAGAAGCTTAAGTGCCACTACAGAGCATGGTGTCATGAAAGGAGCACCAGGAATCTTCAGACCCCGGCTTGAGACTCAGTAGTTTTAATAGCAAGTGCTATCACCACGTATTTATTGAGTGCTTTTTCTGCCATTAGCCCATGTTAGAGACTGGAGGTAGGGGAAGGGAGGGGAGAGAGGCAGGCTAGGACAATATCTGCTGAGAAAGGAAAATTAACTCATACCAAACACACATATATACACACTCTCCCTCTCTCTCTGAGACACACCTATATCAACACACAAAAAATGTTTAATGAACGAGAATGAATAAATGTAGCACAGCATACACAATTAAACACAAAACCTGGGCTGGGGGTGGGGCGCGATCGGTAGGGGTAGGAATACTCAGGGAAGGTGGCACGGAGACATGGAGGAGGTGGGCCTTGAATTGAGATTTGAAGGGTTGGCAGAGGTGAAGGGAGAAAGGAAGGCTGGAGACCAGGCACGCTGCTGAGATGAGTAGGCACTGAGTGCTTCCCCTGGGAGGGTGATGAAATGGGCCTGACCAGACTGCAGGATATATTTTGTTAGTCTAAATAGTTCGTACTCCCTCTGATTATAAAATATTCAATATAGAAAATTTGAATAATCTCAGAGAGCATAAAGAATATGTGAAAGAAAAAAACTTATAGTCTTATCCCTTTGATATTTTTTCCTTAGTCTTTGAAGTGGACTTTTTTTGTAAACAGTTTGCTCGTTCACATAAGAAATATTTGTCTGAGAAGAAAATAAACCAGGTTAAGGGGATTGTGGGTGAAGGAGGGTGAGGAAGCTATTTTATATAGGGTGTTGCTGGAAGGGCTCTCTGAAGAAGTGATGTTTGAGCAGATACTTGGAAGATGGGAAAGAGTAAGCCATTTGAAGACCTGGAAAACAGCATTTTAGGCACAAAGTCCCTGGGGCAAGAATGAGTTTAAGGAACAGTGAAAAGGCCATTGTGACTAGGGTAGAGTGAGCACCAGGAGAGATGAGAGCCAGGTGGGGTCCGCAGGCCATGGTAACGGTTTAGGATTTTATTCTAAGCACAGGAGAAAGCCATTGGAGGGTTACAATACTGTATGAGGACCAGGGTGGAAACTGCAAGAGCAGCTGGCTAGCTACTGAAGTTGTCCATGAAAGATAATGTGGTTTTATCCTAGAGTGACTATGTTGGAAGTTGTAAGAACTGTTGGCGTTGGGGATATTTTTGAAGGCAGAACCACTCAGCTTGCCTATGGGTTAGTATATGTTGCATGAACAGGAGTAATAAAAGTCAATGATTTGAATACCTGGGAGAGAGGATAGTGGTACCTTTCCTGTGGGGGAGCAGGTTTCCTCCTAAGGGAGGAAAATCAAGAGTTCTGTTGCACACGCGGTAAGCCTGATGTGCTATCACACATCCAAACTGGGAGCTCAGGCAGGAGATCGGGGTTAGAGATAGCTATATGGAATCAACACACAGAAGGCATGGGAATAAACCTCATCAGGCACGAGTCCAGATGGAGAAGAGAGTAAGTAGGACAGCTGAGCGATAGGGACTCAGGGGGAGAGGAAGCAGCAACAGAAACCAAGGAGAAGTAGCCTCTGGGGTGGCAAGAAAACAAGGGAGCGGGATGCTCAGAACCCAAGGAAAGAGGTCATTAGGGCAGAGTGGTCAGCTCTGTGCAATGCTGCTGAGAGATTACGGTGAAGGGAGATAGCTGATCACTGGGTTTGACAATGAGCCATTTTGGTGAAGTTTGGTAGCAAAAGCATGATTAATGTAACTTAGAGAATAGAAGATAATGAAGTAATAGAACATAATAGAGATTATGTTCAAGGAGGTAGGAGGTTACTTTCAAGGAGGTAGCTGAAGAACAACATGAGCCCAAAGAATGAATTCTTTTTAGAAATGTGGAATTTTATGTCATGCTCTTGTGCTAATAGGAAAAATCTGAGGAAGACAGAGAGAGAGAGAGAGAATATGAATGAATGTATGAATGTGAATGCCAGGAGTAAAATTTCTGAAGTAAGAGGGAATGGAATTCCATGGTCATATTGGCCTTATGTAGGAATAAAGATAGTTAATTCATTTTAACAGGAAGGATGGCAGAGTATAATGGAAGAGGTAACTTGGATAATTTGGTGATATATATTCTCAATAAATAAGTGGTACTCATCTGTTTAAATTCAGAAAGAGGAGGAAATTTTGGAGTTTTGAAGAGAGAGAGAAAGGTGTGCAATACTGTGCTGGGGGGAGAAAGAAATCAAATTCAGTACTGACATGCAAGATTTTCCCTAGTTATTAAATACTAATTCCCCCCTCCCCAATATCATAGCATAAGTATTCCCTCATGCTCTTATATACTTTTAATATAATCATCCATTATGTGTGTGTACCTTATCGATTGGCATTCGGTTACATATCTAATTGCTCATAACTATAAATAATAATGCAGTTGATGTCTTTAGGCATAAAGGTTTTTATGTATTTCAGATTATTTCCTTAGCATAGATTTCCAGAAGTAGATTAGGTCAAAAGCTCTTAATTCATATAATCAAAATGCCTTCCAAAAATATCATACCAATTAACACTTTAAGAGCAGAGGATAGAGACTATTTTATCACTCTCTCACCAGTATTGAGCAGTATCGCCTAAAAAATACAAAACAAAACTTCGCTGATTTGGTAGATGAAGATCACCGTCATTTTAATTTGTGTTTCTTTCATGTGTTTGGTAGTCATTTTTACTTTCAAAGCACCTGTTTTGAGTAGTTGAAAAGGTTAGTTCAGATTAATGAAAGCTCTGAAACCCTGGCTGAGGAGTTTCCATTCTACGTAGAAGGAGAGGGTCACGAAGATTTTTGAGCAGGGAAATGACATATGAAAGCAATGTTTAAGGAAGTTTAGTCTAGAAGGAGAATGCAGGATGAAGAGAAATGAAGAAAATGTGGCATCTGGAAAGCCAGCTCACCAGATACAATTCGAGGAGGGAATGGTGAGGATCCAAACCTGGAGGGTGGGAAAGGAAGTGGAGGAGAGACATGGAAATAGACACTGTGTAGGAACAATCTACAGGAATTAGTGCTTCACTGGCTACAGGAACAGACAGAGATGAGTCTTACAGGGCTTCAGTATCCTAAGCCCAGATGACAGGGGAAAAACGCGAGTTTTCCCCCATAAACCTGGCTGACCCATTTGATCTCTTTGAGGCTGTTTCCCCATCTGTAAAATGAGAATGATACTTGCTTTGCCTATTTCATGGTGTTGTTATGAGGTCAACTAAGGTCACGTAAGTGAAGCTTTGAAGCTTTGAAAAGAAGATATAAGTGGCAATCACAGAAAGTAAAAATATGGCTGGACAGTAGTATGTGGTCAAGAGCAAGGAATGTTTGTAATAGCAGCTGCCTTGTTACCCGTAATCATCTCTTGCAGCAGACCTGAGCCTCAACCAATTTTTCTATCACTCAAATCCCAATTTAAGGCCAACACCATGAACAAATACAGCCAAAGGACTTGGATTTCAGCCAAGGAGACAGTTGTGTGATTGTAAAGGTGAGAGGATAATGCCAAGGACACTGCTTAGCTCACATCATCTGGCAGTTTCCTCTTGCCATCACGTGAAGAGGGGATGGGGTGAGAGGGCGTCCAAAGTCAACAAGCAAAGCTCTTCTCTCTGACTTGCTCTCACATTGCGCCGTAACAAATGGCATAGACATTGATGGCCACTGTCAGATACGTCACTCAAAATCTCATTCTCTACGCTAGTTTCTATTTCCCTTCTTACAAAAATAGGCCAGCTACTGCGCTTATTATTTTTTCCTTATAATTCAAATCTTCTGCCCATATTTATTCATAGTTGTCTCCTTCTTTAAAGCCTTAACCTATTGCTCCTTGCTTCCTATTACCCAGTACCTATGACACAGGCTCTGTTCTACTGAGGAACTCAACTTTTAAAAAGGGTTCTCTTTTTCGTTCATTTTTTTATTGTGATTAATTTTAAACATTTAAAAAGTATAGAAAAAAATATGACCCATGTACCACCATTATCAGATGTCAACATTTTGCCATATTTGCTCTAGACCCATCTCTCCCTTTCCCGTGAATAAAATGTGCAGCTTATCCCTTTCTGCTCCCTCTCTTGACAGAGGCACCACTATCCTGAGGTTGGTGTGTGTCATTCTCATGAATGTTTTCATGCCTTTTCTACATAGGATATGTATCTCTACAGGTTATATAATGATGTTTTGTGGGTTTAAATATTCTAAATAAATAACGACATACAGCATGTAAAGTTTTTAAATTTGTTTTCATCTATTCAACATTTTAATATTTATCCTTGTTGACACATGTAGATGGACTTCATTTTTAAAGTATATTTTATTGATTATGCTATCACAGTTGCCCCATTTTCTTTTCCCCCTTATCCCCCTCCACCCGGTACCCTCATTCCCTCCAGCATTTCCCCTACCTTAGTTCAAGTTCACGGGTCATACATATAAGTTCTTTGGCTTCTCCATTTCCTATACTAGTCTTAATCTCCCCTTGTTTATTTTGTACCTACCAGTTATGCTTCTTGTTCGCTGTATTTTTTCACCCACCCTCCCCTTTCCGCATCCCCGCTGATAACCCTCCATGTGATCTCCATTTCTGTGATTCTGTTCCTGTTCTAGTTGTTTGCTTAGTTTGTTTTTGTTTTTTTAGGTTCAGCTGCTGATAATTGTGAGTTTGCTGTCATTTTACTGTTCATGGTTTTTGATCTTCTTCTTTTTCATAGATAAGTCCCTTTAACATTTCATATAATAAGGGTTTGGTGATAATGAACTCCTTTAACTTTACCTTGTCTGGGAAGTACTTTATCTGCCCTTCCATTCTAAATGATAGCTTTGCTGGATAGAGTAACCTTGGATGTAGGTCCTTGCCTTTCATGATATTGAATACTTCTTTCCAGCCCATTCTTTTGAGAGGCTTAGGAACCTCTGGGACAACTTTAAATGTTCCAACATCCAAATCATAGGGTTGCCAGAAGAAGAAGAGGAAGAGGAAGAAACTGAAGACTTACCTGAAAAAATAATGAAAGAAAACTTCCCCAGTTTGGCAAAGAAAAGAGACAAACAAGTCCAGGAAGCCCAGAGAGTCCCAAACAAGTTCGGCCCAAAGAGGGGCACACCAAGAGACATCATAATTCAATTACCCAAGATTAAAGATAAGGAGAGAATCTTAAAAGCAGCAAGAGAAAAGAAGAGTTACCTACAAAGGAGTTCCTGTAACATGGAGTTCATTTTTAACTGTGTTATATTCCATTGTATGAAAAAACCACAGATTTTTTAAAAAATCCACATTTTTACTGTAGGATAGATAGGTAGTTTTGACTGTGTTAGCTACTACAAAGAAGGCTAAAATGCACATCTGACACAGCTATGTGCACATAGTTATACACATCTCCTTTTGCTGGGTTACAAGGTAATCTCAATTCGAACTCGACCAAGTATTGCAAAATTGTTTTCCAAAAGATACCAATTTACACTTTAATCAGCAATGAGCAAGAACTCACGTTTCCCCATGTACTTACAATACTTGGCATTGTCAGGTTTTTAAAAAACACATTTACATGAATAACATATTTTCATAATTGTACAGATATCTATAAGTAAATTATAATTAATTTCTTGATAATTAACAACATACCTTGGAGTTGACCCTGTAAGTTTATTTTTTATTTATTTTAATTATATTTTTCAGTTATGGTTGGCATTCAATATTATTTTCTATTAGTTTGTGTATATTATTATTAGTTTCAATATTAGCTTCTACTAGGTGTATAGCATGGTGGTTAGACAGTTATATAATTTATGAAGAGATCCTCCCAATAAGTCTAGTGTATACCAGGCACCATACACAGTTATTACAATATTATTGACTACATTCTCTATGCTGTACTTTACATCCCCATGACTATTTTGTAACTCCCAATTTGTACTGTTTAATCCCTTTACCTTTTTCACCCATTTCCCCAACCCCTTCCACCTGGCAGTTTGTTCTTAGTATCTGAGTTTGTTTCTGTTGTTTGTTAATTTATTTTGTTCTTTAGATTTCATGTATAAGCGAAAGCATATGATATTTGCATTTCTCTGACTTAATTCACTTGGTACAATACCCTCTAGGTCCATCCATGTTGCAAATGGTAAGACTTTATTTATTTTTATGGTCAAATAATATTCCATTGGTTATACGTATGATGCCTTCTTTATTCACTCATCTATCGATGGGCACTAGAATTGCTTCCACATCTTGGCTATTGTAAATAACAGTGTAATGAACGTAAGTGTGCACATGTCTTTTTGAATTAGTGGTTTGTGTTTCTTTGGATATATACCCAGAAGTGCAATTGCTGAATCACAGGTAGTTCTATTTTTAATTTTTTGAGGAACCTCCATACTGTTTTCCATAGTGGCTGCACCAATTTGCAATCCCACTAACAATGGGAGTTCCCTTTTTCCACATTCTTGCCAACACTGGTTGTTTGTTGAGTTATTGATGATAGCCATTCTGATGGGTGTGAGGTGATATCTCATTGTGGTTTTAATTTGTATTTCTCTGATGATTAGTGATTTGAGCATTTTTTCATACGTCTATTGGCCATCTGGATGTCCTCTTCGGAGAAGTCTATTCAGGTCTTCTGCCCATATTTTAATTGGATTTTTTGGTGTTGAGTTGTATGAGTTCTTTATAAATTTTGGATATTAACCCTCTCTCAGATGTATCATTGGCAATTATCTTCTACCATTTCGTAGGTTTTCTTTTCATTTTGTTCATGGTTTCCTTTGCTCTACAAAAACTTTTTGTTTGATGTAGTCCCACTGGTTTATTTTCTTACTTTGTTTTTGTTGTCTGAGGAGGTATATCAGAAGAAATATTACTAAGAGAAATGTCAGAAATTTTACCGCCTATGTTTTCTTCTAGGAGTTTTATGGTTTTGAGCTTCACATTTAAGTCTTTAATCTATTTTGAGTTTATTCTTGTATATGGTGTAAGAAGGTAGTATAGTTTCATTTTTTTTGTATGTATTTTTTCAGTTTCTCCAGTACCATTTGTTGAATAGACTGCCATTATCCTGTTCTAGATTCTTGCCTCCTTTGTCATATATTAATTGACAATGTAGACATTTGTTTCTTTCTGGGCTCTCTATTCTGATCCATTGATCTATGTGTCTGCTTTTGTGCAAATGCCATGCTGTTTTGATTACCATGGCCTTGCAATATAGTTTGATATCAGGTAGTGTGATATCTCCAATTTTGTTCTTCTTCCCCAAGATTGCTGTGAGTATTCAAGGTCTTTTGTAGTTCCATATAAATTTTAGGGTTATTTGTTCTAGCTCTGGGAAAGCACCACTGGTATTTTCATAGGGATTGCAGTGGATCTATAGATTGCTTTGGGTAGCATGGACATTTTAATGATGTTAATTCTTCCTATCCATGAGCATAGTATATGCTTCCACTTATTTGTATCTTCTTCAATTTCTTTCTTTAATGTTTTATAATTTTCCAAGTACAGGTCTTTTACCTCCTTTGTTAAATTTTTCCTAGGTATTTTTCTGATACAATTATAAATGGGATTGTTTTCTTAATTTTTCTTTCTGATAGTTCAGTAATGGTATAAAAAATGCCACAAATTCCTGAATATAAATTTTGAATACTGCTGCTTCACATTTATCAGTTCTAGTAGTTTTTGGATGGAATCTTTAGAGTTCTCTGTATATAGTATGTCATCTGCAAATAATGACAGTTTTACTTCTTCATTTCCAATTTGGATGACTTTTATTTTTTTCTTGCCTGACTGCTGTTGCTAGGACTTCTAATACTGTTAAATAAAAGTTGTGAAAGTGGATAACCTTGTCTTGTTTCTTATGTTAAGGAAAACACTTTTAGCTTTTCCTCATTGAGTATGATGTTAGTGTGGGTTTGTCATATGTAGCTTTAATTATGTTTGGGTCTGTTCCCTCTGTTCTCACTTTGCTGAGAATTTTTATCATAAATAGATGCTGGGTTTTGTCAAATACTTTTCCTGCATCTATTGATATGATATCATTTTTAATCTTCATTTTGTTTATGTGGTATATCACATTAAGTAATTTGCAGACGTTGAACCAAACTTGCATTCCAGGAATAAATCCCACTTGATCATGGTGTATGATCTTTTTAAAGTATTGCTGAATCTGGTTTGCTAATATTTTGTTGAGGATTTTTAGATGTATGTTCACCAGCTGTATTGGCCTGTAATCTTCTTCTCCTTCTTTTTTTCTTTTATGTAACATCTTTTTCTGGTTTTGGAATCAGAATAATGGTGGCCTTGTAAAATGAGCTTGAGAGCCTTATCTCCTTTTGAATATTTTAGAATAGTTAGAGAAGGATAGGTGCTAATTCTTCTTTGAATGTTTGGTAAAATTCTCCTGGGAAACCATTTGGTCCAGGAATTTTTTCATTTGAAGTTTTTTGATTACTGATTTGATTTTGTCTGTAGTAATCTGTCCACATTTTCTGTTTCTTCTTGATTTGGTCTTAGAAGATTGTATGTTTCTAGAAATTTACCCATTTCTTCCAGATTGTCTAATTTGATGGCATATAATGTAGCATTTTTAAATAACCCTTTGTATTTCTGTGGTTTTGGATGTTGTTATTTTTCATTTCTGACTTTATTTATTTGGGCCATCTTTTGTTTTTCTTGAGGAGTCTGGTTAAAAGTATATCAATCTTGTTTATCTTTTCAAAGAACAAGCTCTTGGCCCTGGCTAGTGTGCCTCTGTTGGTTAGAACATCATCCTGTAAACCAGAAGATTGTGGGTTTGATTCCTGGTCAAGGCACAAGCTAGGTAGCTGGTTCAGTCCCCAGAGAGGGCATGTACAAGAGGCAACCAGTTGATTTTTCTTTCTCACACTGATGCTCTCTCCCTTTCTTTCTTCCTCCCATCCCCTCTTTCTCAAATCAATAAGCATGTCTTCAGGTTAGGATTAAAAAAAAGAAAACCAGCTCTTGGTTTCATTAATCTTTTGTATTTTTTAGACTCTGTATTGTTTATTCCTGCTCTGATCTTTATTATTTCCTTCTTTCTCCTTACTTTGGACTTTATTTGTTGTTCTTTTTCTAGTTTCATTAGGTGTAAGTTTAGATTGTTTATTTGAGATTCTTCTTGTTTCTCGAAGTAGGTTTGTATTGCTATGAATTTCCCTTTTTGGACTGCTTTTGCCATGTCCCATAGATTTTGGGTCATTGTTTTCATTTGCATTTTATTTCTTCCTTGATTTCACTGTTTGTGTATTTATCAGTTTTTTTCTTGTAATTGATTTTCAGTTTTATATCAATGTGGTAGGAGAAGGTGCTTGAGATGATTTCAATATTCTTAAATTTACTGAGACTTGTTCTGTGGCCTAACATGTGGTCTATCCCAGAAATGTTCCATGAACACTTGAAAAGAATGTATATTCCTAATGCTTTTGAGGTGAAATGCTCTGAAAATATTAATTAGATCCATCGGGTTTAATGTGTCATTTAAGGCCACAGTTTCTTTGTTGATTTTCTGTCTGAAAGATCAATTCATTGATGTCAATGGGGTGTTAGGAGTCCTTACTATGACTATATTACTGTTGATCTTTCCCTTTATGTCCATCAAGATTTGCTTTATATATTTAGGTGCTCTTATGTTGGGTGCATAAATATTTACAAGTGTCATGTCCTCATGTTGGACTGATCCCTTTTCCATTATGTAATATCCTTCTTTATCTTTGTTTTAAAGTTTATTTTTGTCTGATGTAAGTATTACTACCTCAGCTTTTTTTTTTCATTTCCATTTGCATGAAATATGTTTTTCTATCCTTTTAGTCTGCATGAGTCTTTTAATCTGAAGTGGGTCTCTTGTAAACACTATATGTATGGGTCTTGTTTTCTTATCTATTCAGCTACCCTGAGTGGAGCATTTAATCCATTCACATTTAAAGTTATTATGGATAGGCATGTAGTTATTGCCATTTTATTATTCGTATTTATGGGTTTTTTCCTTCTTCTTTTTAAGGAAGTCCCATGAACATTTCTTGTAATACTGGTTTGGTGATGATGAATTCCTTTAGCCTTCTGTTGGCTGGGAAGCTTTTTACCTCTCCTTCAATTTTAAATGAATAACCTTACCACATAGAATAGTCTTGGTTATAGGACCTTGCTTTTCATCACTGTGAATATTTTGTGCCAATCAATCCCTTATGACCTGCAAAGGTCCTGTCAAGAAATTAGCTGGGAGTCTCATGGGAGCTCCCTTGTAGGTAACTATTTTTTCTTGCTGCTTTTAAAATGATCTGTCTTTCACCTTTATGATTTTAATTATGATGTGTCTTTGCGTGGGTCTTTTTGGGTTTATCTTGTTTGGGACTCTCTGTGCTTCTTGGACTTGTATGTCTTTATCCTTTGCTAGGTTAAGGAAGTTTTCAGCCATTATTTCTTTAAATAGGTTCTCAATACCTTGCTCTCTCTCTTCTCCTCCTGGTACCTCTATGATGTCAATGTTGTTGCAGTTGATGATGTCCCAGAGGTCCCTTAGACTATCCTCATTTTTAAAATTCTTTTTTCTTTTGGTGTTCTGATTGGGTGTTTTCTGCTACCTTGTCTTCCAAATCACTGATTTGATCCTCTGCTTCATCTAATATGCTGTTGATTCTTTCTAGTGTAGTCCTCATTTCAGTTATTTTATTTTTAATTTCTGACTCATTTTTTTCTAATGGTATGTCCTTTTTATGCTTGCTATGTCTTTTTTGAAGTTCTCACTGAGTTTATTTAATTTTTTAAAGTTCCTTAAGCATCCTTTTAACCAGTATGTTGAACTCTGGGTCTGGTAGATTACTTGCTTCTAGGTCATTTAGCTCTTTTTCTTGAGATTTCTCCTGTTCTTTTATATGGGACATGTTTCTTCATTTCCCCATTTTAGCTGCCTCCCTGTGTTTGTTTCTACATATTAAGTAGATCTGCTATCTCTCCTAGTCTTGGCGGGGTGGCCTTATACAGTAGGTGTCCAGTGGGGCCTAGGGGCACAGTCTCCATGAGCACCTGAGCTGGGTGCTCCAGAAGGGTCCTTTGTGTGCGTGTTGTGTGTGCCCTCCTGTTGTAGGTGAGCCAGATCTCTGTTGGCACATCAGTGGGTGGAATGGACCCTCAGGCTGGCTGGTTGTGAGGCTTGGCCATGACCATAGTATACGGACTGCAGTCTTAGGCTGACTCCACCAAGAGGGATTCACCCCAGCAGGGCCTGGTGCCTGCTGAGACCTGCCTTTGGGTGTGCTGCTTGTGGAGTTATTTGGGTGGTTCTCTATTTGGCCTGAAGCTGGAAACTGCATATGTTGGTTCTAGGGGCCCTTAAGAGGGACCCTGGGGCAGGTCAATGTCAGGTGCTGCTTGTGACAGGCCTGGGGTTATCTGTTAGGAGCTACAAACTGATCCACAGTTGGTAGCTACCTGTTCTGGGTCTGGATGTATGTGGGAGGGGTCATGCTGTGATCTGACACTGGCTGCCACCAGAACTGGGCCAGGGGCAGGTCAGAAAAGACCCAAGGCACACAGAGATGTGCCAGTGCCTGCTGGCTGTCCATAAGGCTCTATTGTTGAAAAAGCCTTGGGCTGGGTGAGGCAGGGTCTCAGGGAATCCCCGGGGTGGGGTGAGTGGTGTTTACCAGTAACCAGGTTCAGATGTGGCACTAGTGCTGGGCCTGAGGCTACTCAGCAGAAGTCTCAGGGAACACCAAGACCAGCTGCCATTGCCTAGGACTGTAGACCCTTGTGGTGGGGTGGGCTCTCCAGGAGTCATCAGGGTGGAGGCAGTGGAGAACACTAGGCTGATGCAGATTCAGATTTGGTCACGTGGAGAGAGGGCTCAACCCAGGGACAATGGCAGCTGTCCCTTCAAGCTACCCTTGCTTCGACGCCACACAATTCAGTTTTTCTGTTTGTCTCTGGCACCCCTCAAGCCTCTGTCATTTATATGATTTTGATCATATAAATAGCCAATTATCCCAGCATCATCTACTCAGTAATCCATTCTGTTCCCACTGAGTTGTAGTGTCAGTTCTGTCAGATGATAAGTTTCCATATATTTGTATGGTTCTGTTTCTATATTCTCTGTTTGTTCACAAAGACCTATTCATTTATCCAACACAAGTTATGATTGATTGATAATACATTTTGATATTTGGTATGGTGTGATCCCTTATTCTTCAAAACTGTCTTGGCTCTTTATAACTCCAATATGAATTTCAGGTTTGCCTTGTGTAATAAAGGTACTGTTCAGATGTTGATGGGAATTCCACTGCATTTATATAACAGTTGGGGGAAATCGTCATTTATTTTTAGGTTGAAACAAATGCAATTGCCAATATTTTGACCTAAAAAATGGTTCAACTTAAATAATTATTCCTGCTGAAGAATATCAAATATCTTTGAGTTGTTTCAGTCTTCATTTATATCATTAAAAGTTTTATGATTTTTCTCTTTAAATATTGTGCTTTTCAGTTATATTTATTCCTAGATATGTTATAATTTTCATTGTTATGCAAAATGATATTGGGTTCTTTAAAGAGTTACTCTATCTGAATTTTCTCTTTCCCCTTTGGGTATTAGTCATCAGATTTAACAAGCAGAATTCACTTAGAAACATTATGCTCTGCTTTATGTTGCTGACATAATTTAATTGTAAGCCTGCTTGCTTCTAGAGGGATGGCTTAAGTAATTTCCAACCACTAAAAACATAACAATTCCCATAGAAATTTATAATTTATTTCCCTTTACTATAGGAAGCTGTATCAGATTGTATCAGCAGGACACAGAGCAGGATTTGTCAATGGGGATGTCTTCAGGGACCAGGCACATAACGTAAATGAGTAGGGGATGAGACCATGGGAGAGGCACTGTCTACGGAGCATAGAAGGCCTGTCTCCCCTCTAAAGGCAGAAGCATTAGCTCTAATCAATTGGAATTTAGGAAGTCGAGTCCAGAATTATCTTCTGAGTTTTAAGGAGAAGATAGAAATCTGGATTTTCCACATTAAAGCTCATGACTTTTAAATGCTGGTGACCAAATCAGCTTATTTTGATTTGCTGTGAGGACCAATACAACTTGTATGCTAGGTAAATTAGATACAACTTTGACCTAGAGGATGTACATGGAAATACTCTGGTATATTTTTATTAAGCAAAGACCTCTATGATTAGGCTGTCTGCCTAGCTTTCCAGTTTCTGTCCCTGCCATATCCCTAAATGTATCTCTGGTGTGAACCATACTGATCTAATGACAGTTCCTGATAAGGCATGGCAACTTTGTACATATTACCTTCTTGACCTGGCCACTTGATTGGCATTTGCTTGTTATTAACATTTAGTTCAATGATTAGCTGCTCTGAAAAGTATCTTCTGATGTTCTTGGACCTCTTCTCTATTACTCTTGTACCACCTAGTGTGTGCCTCTGCTCTGGCACTTTCCATATTGTAGTGAATTTGCTGATTTTCTTACTTGCTCTTAGAGAGGAGTATCTGCCTTACTCATTACTGAGTTCTCAGTGTCTAGAGCTGTGCCAACAGACAGCAGTGACGATGTTGGTCTATATATTTATCCATGGGACATAGTCTAAATTTTACACATATGTCCACTCCTTCAGTTTTTAGTATTTTCAAGGGATTTGCAATCTTGCCATTTATATACAAGCACCATATTGTCCAGGGAAGAGCATGGAATAAAACTTTAATCCAATTCACCACTTAGTAAATAAATCTGCAGATTTTGGACCCATCCATTTGATGAAATAAAGGTACACCATTTGTTTGCTTTCTGTTTCTTACACAAAAATCTGATTTGTTGCTTTCCTAAACTGGTTACTAGACTGACCAGTGACTTCTGTTTTGTTGATCTGTTGAGCATTTTTACTTCTGACTTAAAAAACACTATGTCTATACAGCGTGGCCAAATTGTCATCATCAAAACTCTTTTCATCCACCAAAGTCTAATTCAAATGACTTCTCCTTCATGAAGCCTACACTGAACACCTCAATTAAAGGTGCTAACTTAGCCCTGGCTGGTGTGGCTCAGTGAGCTGAGCATCAGCCAGCAAACCAAAGGGTCGCTGGTTCAATTCCCAGTCAGGGCACATGCCTGGGTTGCAGGCCAGGTCCTCGGTGAGGGGCACATGAGAGTCAACCACACATTGATGTTTCTCTTCCCCTCCCTTCTCCTCTAAAAAAAAGTGCTAATTTATATCCAGTTACATTCATACCATTCATGTTGCATATTTATGAATTGCCTTTGTACCTATCATGTTTTTCAAAGGTAAGGACTAAGTTTTGCTCATTTTCACTTTCTCTAGAACACAACAAAATATCTAGTTCATGGTAGGTAATTAATATATATTTATTGTTTTAATGAAGTAAAAAGTAAATTTTGTTTGTTATTATTCTGATAGTTTTGGCCCTCCAGGTAAATGATAAATTCTCTGAAGTTGGTACATGATATATTTTCAATAAACAGAAGCTATGATGATGATGTATACAGTTCCAGGTACATAAGTAAATAATCATATCTTTAGATTGTTGGCTCTTTTTTTAATACAATTGGTTTAATTTTTTTAGCAAGGGGAAAAAAGAATAAAGCTACAAGATTCTTTTAATATTTTTACAATGTCTTAAATAAAACTGAGCTCTAGGCTGTGTGTGTAAATAAGTAAATCTAGAACACAAAAGGGTTAGATAAGATTTTCTTTTTTTTTAAGTGTATTTTATTGATTATGGTATTACAGTTGTCCTATTTTTTTCTCCCCTTTATTCCCCTCCTCACTGCACTCCTCCTCCCACCTGCATCCCCCGCCCCCAACTTAGTTCATGTCCATGGGTCGTACATGTAAGTTCTTTGGCTTCTCCATTTCCTATACTATTCTTAACTACCCCCTCTCTATATTGTACCTACCAATTATGCTTCTTATTCCCTGTACCTTTTCCCCCTATTCTCCCCTTTCCCTCCCTACTGATAATCCTCCCTGTGATCTCCATTTCTGTGATTCTGTTCCTATTCTATTTGTTTGCTTAGTTTGTTTTTGCTTTCAGGTTCAGCTGTTGATAGTTGTGAGCTTGTTGTCATTTTGCTGTTCACAGTTTTGATCTTTTTTCTTTTTCTTAGATAAATCCTTTAACATTTCATATAATAAAGGCTTGGTGATGATGAACTCCTTTAACTTTACCTTATTTGAGAAGCACTTTATCTGCCCTTCCAATCTAGATGATAGCTTTGCTGGATCAAGTTATCTTGGATATATGTCCTTGTCTTTCATGACTTTGAATAGTTCTTGTCAGCCCCTTCTTGCCTCTAAGCTTTCTTTGGAGAAATCAGCTGATGGTCTTGTGGGAATCCCTTTGTAGGTAACTGTCTCTGTTTTTCTTGCTGCTTTTAAGATACTCTCCTTATCTTTAATCTTGGGTAATGTAATGATGATGTGCCTTGCTGTGTGCTTCCTTGGGTCCAAGGTTCTTTGAGACTCTCTGAGCTTCCTGGACTCCCTGGAAGTCTGTTTCCTTTGCCAGATTGGGAAAGTTTTCCTTCATTATTTTTTCACATAAATTTTCAATGTCTTGCTCTTCCTCTTCTCCTTCTGGCACCCCTATGATGTAGATGTTGGAACATTTAAAGTTGTCCCAGAGGTTCCTCATCCTCTCCTCATTTTTTTGGAATTCTTCTCTCTTCATTCTGTTCTGGTTGAATGTTTATCTCTTCCTTCTGCTCCAAATCATTGATTTGAGTCCTGGTTTCCTTCCCTTCACTGTTGGTTCCCTGTGTATTTTTCTTTATTTCACTTTGCATAGCCTTCACTTTTTCCCTCTATTTTGCACCATATTCAGCCCTTCCTGTGAGCATCCTGATTACCAGTGTTTTGAACTCTGCATCTGATTAGCTGGATATCTCTTCATCGCTTAGTTGTATTTTTGGAGCTTTGATCTATTCTTTCGCTTGGGCCATATTTTTTTGTCTCTGGCATGCGTGTTACATTATAAGGGGCAGAGCCTTAGGTATGTGCCAGGGCGGGGCAACCCATGTCCTTCTTTGTGGCATTGTATGTGGGGGAGGGGTCCAAGAGCGAACAGTGCTGCTTAGTGGGATCTTGGGGCCTTTCAGTCACTTTCTCCACTACCCACAAGCAAACTGGGCCCTTTTGGTGCTGGTTCATAGGTGGGTGGGTTTGTGTATGTTCTAGGACCCTGAGGACTCCTCCAGCAAACTCTTGTGTGAGGCTGGGAGTTTCTCCCACTGCCGCAACCCCCACAGGTTTTTACAGCCAGGGGTTTTGAGGCTTTCTTTTCCCACGTTGGAACCCTGGGTTGCACTGTCTGTCTTGCTCCCCTGTTGTTCCTCTCAGGTATATCCACATGCAAATGTGGGACACCCAGCTGCCGTCTCACCCATCCGGTCCTCCAGCCTTGCCATGTCTGTCTGCCCCAGAGTCCCGTCTCTGTCTCCGCCCCTCCTACCAGTCTGGATGAATATTTCTTCTTTAACTTCTAGGTTGTTGGACTTCCATACAGTTCAATTCTCTGGCAGTTCTGGTTGTTTTTTGTTTTTAAATATGTTTTTGTCCTTTTTTTGGTTGTGTGAGGAGGCAAAGTGTATCTCTACCTACACCTTCATCTTGGCCAGAAGATTTTCTCTTTTAATCATACAACAATTTAAGCTTTCCTATATTTCTTTTTTAAAATTATATTTTATTGATTATGCTATTAAAGTTGTCCTGATTTTTCCCCCTTTCTCCCCTCCACCCAGCACCCCTCAGTCTTTTAGGCAATCCCCACACCATTGTTCATATTCATGGATTATGTGTATAAGTTCTCTGGCTACTCCCTTTCCTATACTGTACTTTACACCCCTATGGCTATTCTATAACTACCTGCTTGTGCTTCTTAATCCCCTCACTTCTTATCCATTCTTCCACAACCCCTCTCTCATCTCTTTATCTTTAACCTTTGGCATTTTAATTATTATGTGTCTTGGAGTGGGCCTCCTTGTATCCATCTTGTTTGGGACTCTCTGTGCTTCCTAGACTTGCATGTATATTTGAAAGTTTTCTTTATTTTTTCAAATAGATTTTCAATTTCTTGCTCTTTCTCTTCTCCTTATGGCACCCCTATGAAGCGAATGTTGGATTGCTTAAAGTTGCCCCACAGGCTGCTTACACTACCTTTGTTTTTTTGGATTCTCTTTTCTTCTTCTTGTTCTGATTGGTTGTTTTTTGCTTCCTTATGGTCCCAATCATTGACTTGATTCTCAGCTTCAACCACTCTACTTTTGCTTCCCTGTAAATTGTTCTTTATTTCAATTAATGTATCCTGAGTTTCTGACTGGATCTTTTTTGTGCTGTTGAGGTCCTCACTAACTTTCTTGAGCATCCTAATAACCAGTGTTTCCAACTCTGCATCTGATAGATCGCTTATCTCCATTTCATTTAGCTCTTCTTCTGGAGTTTTGATCTGTTCTTTCATTTGGGCCATGTTTCTTCATCTCCTCATTTTGGCAGCCTCCCTGTGTTTGTTCCTATGTATTAGGTAGAGCTGCTTTGACTCCATGTCTTGGTAGTGTGGCGTAATATAGTAGGTGTCCTATAGGGCCCAGTGGCACAGCCTCCCCTATCAGGCGAGCTGGGGACTTTAGGTGTGCCCTTTGTATGGACTGAGAATACTCTCCTCTTGTAGTTGAGCCTTGGTTGGTGTTGGCAGATCAGTGTGAGAGATTTACTCGGGCCAGTCAGCTGCCAGAACTGACTGTGACCACTGACCACCAACCTCTGCTCTCCATTGGGAGGATCAGCTGTGCAGGGGCAGGGTAGTGGTGCTCTGATATGGTCTATAGCTGTCCACTGGGTGTGCTGGCCCTAGAGTTTCCTGGGTGGTGCAGGCCAAGATCAGCCCCCACCTGTGTTTAGCTCAAGGCCACCCTGCCTGAGTTATAAAACAATCTGAGATGGCTGCTGCTTGGGCTGGGCTTGGAGATTCCCAGGGGAGGCCAAGCTGTGACTCTAGGCTCCTAGCCTGTGGCTCACTGAGGCCAGTTGCTGCTTGTTTGAGAGGATTTAGGGAGTTGTGCAGCAGGAGCCAAGACCAGACATTCATATGGAAAAGTAGCTTGGGTGGGCCTATAAGTTGGGTGGGGTGGAGTCTCTGCAGATCTCCAAGTGTTAGCCATGTTGATGGAATCTTAGATACGGCAACTCCGCTGGCTGTGTGAGCAGAGGGCCCAGAAAAGAGACAATGGCCTCTGCTTGCCTTGATGCCAGACACCTCAGCCTCCCTCTGCATGCCACTGGTGTCCCCCAAGCCACCTCCCAGGCACTGGAGCTCAGAGGGAGTGAGTCTGAGTAGGTGAGTCCGTGTGTGGGTCCTTTAAGAGGAACTGCTTGGAGCTCCAGCAGTTTCTCCCACCGACTCAGTACCTGGTGGTTTTTGCAGCCAGAAGTTGTGGAGACTTATCTTCCTGGCACTGGAATCCTGGGCTGGAGGGCCTGGTGTGGTGCTGGGACTCCTCACTCCCAAGATATTCCTCCCAAATTTTTATCCATGGGTCTGTGCTGTTCCGTGTCTGTGCCCCTCCTACCGGTCTGGATGAATGTAGTTTCTTTAATTCCGTAGTTGTCAGACTTCCATTTGATTCAATTTCTGTCAGTTCTGGGTAATGGTTATTCTATATTTTACTTGTAATTTTATTGTGGTTGTGCAAAGAGGTGAGCCATGTCTGCCAATGCCACTGTCTTGACCAGAAGTCTCTAAACTTTCCTATATTTAACAAACTTGATAGAACGAATACTTCAGGGGAATAAGCCCCACCCCCAACCACCTCCCCATAGGGCCTGCTTCCCGCTGCTGCCTCCAAGCAGCAGCTGATTGGTTGCTCTTAATGGTATTGATTAGCTAAGAGCTATATTTGAACTAAGGACCAAAAGAACCAAAACAAAGATTCAGGATGGCTAAAGGTAACCCAAGAAAATCAGAGATGGGATGTCTGATTGACTTCGCACAAAGAATACAAAGGTGATTTCATATATCCAGTCAAACTTTGGAGGTTTAGAAAACTATGTCTGGGGAGGAGAAATCCAAGTTTAGGAAACTACATAGGCTGACATCATTGGGAAATGAGGAATGATGGACTCATTAAATGGCACTAAAACATAAATGACTCCACCCGTAGCTGGTGTGGCTCAGTGTATTGAGCACCAGCCTACTAAACCAAAGGGTTGCAAGTTTGATTCCCAGTCAGGGTACATACCTGGGTTGTGGGCCAATTTCCTCAGTAGGGGGCCCGTGAAACACAACCACACATCAATGTTTCCCTCTCTCCCTCCTTTACCCTCTCTAAAAATAAATTTAAAAAAAAAAAGATAAATGACTCCGGTGTTTTCAAATGGTTAACGTGTGGCCTCTTCCTTCTCTACAGAGAATTTTTCTGTAAGAATAAGCCTCGTGGCAAAGCCTTTGTAGGTGTAAGGAAAAAAAAACAGTTGGTGAAGGGTGGAATAATCTGAGACATAGTGAAAGGCAGCTTATGATAATGTGTTAAGTAGGGAGAGATTATGAGATGTTAAAAACATATGGCCTGAAGGAAATCTGTTGGGCACTGCGATCCCTCTTGAGACAACTTACTCTTTAGCCATGGAAAAGGTAGAGAAAAAAGAGGAACTCTTAGATAAGAATAAGATTGATGACAGTGGTGAAAAAAGCTGTATATAATATTCTTCTCCATGTAATAAAGAAAAAGCCATAAACCAAGGTGCTTTCATTTGGGATAATGTCTAGCTTTTTGCTAGTTTAACTTAGAAAATTAGGTTATGATAATAGAAAATTTTCCGAAAGCTTTCAAGAAATTGCAAACTGGTTGACTTGAAGGGGTTATGGTGAAAGTGAGCACCTTGAAACTGTGCCAAAAACACAAGTCTTTTTAAACACTTAAAAAGCAGTTTTGAAAAAGCAGTTTTGAAAAGTAGTTTTGAGTCCATTCACTATAAACTTTGCTGTCATTCTAATGAAGTACTTCAAAATTACTCGGGCACGTCAGATGGTTTCGAAAATGTGTCAAGTGGTGCTAACTCTATGCCTATTAGTTATGACGCCTTAGTTATCAACTATGTATATCTACGAATTGTGAAATGCACACATGCACATGCACACACGCCCCAGTAAGTTCTTGTGGTATGTTCAGATTTGCCACAGCTCCTCAATGAGGTCGCATGCATTTATACTGCAGGATGTAGCCATTCACCTAAATGGCCTTTCTGTGTGTAGTGAAGAGGTGTTTTTATGACCATTTCAAAACCAGGAAATAGTATTGCACTGCCTAAGAGATTAAAGTTAAGGAAGTGTTTTTCCATCAGCAGAATAGCTAAATTATGGGAATACATAGTATATTATAGTGTATGGCCGCTAAAGTGAATGAGCTGGAGTTAATATGTACTGACACAGAAAGACCTCCAAGATAAATGTGATAAAAACCAGTCATAAAACAGCGTGATCTCAGCTTAAGTTTATCTTACAGATGCTGGCTTTCCTATATAACTCCACTACTGGCCACTCACTGTAATCCATTATCTTGTTTTCCTCATTGTAGCAGTTATTACTATCTCATTGTATGCTATATGCTTATAGTTTAGTCTCTTGACAAAATTTATTACCCATAATTTTCCATTAGAATGTAAATTCAAGGTTCCCGTCTTGCCCCAGCACCTAGTGTATTTCTGACAGAGTTGGTTCTCAGTGAATAGCTGTTGAAGGAAGGGATGGCTGAGTCCTAGTCATTGTTTGTCCCATGCTTGCCTCACATTTGTATATTTGCACACATATAGGTAAAAAAACAGAAAAGTCATTGACAAAATACACATTATACAATTACCATGTATTAATTCTCCCTCAGAGAAATTTTTATAATTTTTTCTATTTCAGTACTATGTAATCTTTTACCATGAAAATGTATCCATGTATCACCTATTTACTAAAATAAATAATGGTAGCTTTGAAAATGAAACTGTAGGCACCTTTACCATCAGGGAAGAGCCATTGAATTAAAGTTTAAAAGCTATATAGATCCAAATACTTAAACATTTGCAAAACTTTATAATACTGACTATACAGAGAATGATGAAATATTTTTGAGGCAAGAAAAATGTATTTGTACTTCTCAACAATTTACAAGTTTAGATTAAAGCAATAAATGGACAAATCAAAACCCATCCCATCAACTGGCCCCCTATAAAGTGTGTGTGTTTTGGGGGGGGAGCATGACATACAGTATGTTTTTGTTTTACTTTGTCATTGATGTTCAGTTTAATTATGACTGAGTTAAATGAGATGGTTGTATAAGCTAATATACAAATTTATTGTTTAAGACTCCTTAGTAGCAGAGGTTATGTGAAAATCAAGTTTATCACTAGGGTGTGGGTAAGCAGGAATATACTTTCTTGATTTGGCTTTTTCAGCAATGATTCAGAATAATGTGAGCGGTGGGCTGAGCTCACTGAATAAGTTATCTGACAGTATATTTGTGTGCATATTTTCTTTAATCGAACTGAGCATAATGTGTGTGTTATGCTCAGCTAGCTGCACTGCTGGGTGTCACTTTCAGTTCTGGTTAAACTGTTTCAAGTGTGTACTTGGATAGAGGAGGGGTTTCCATGCTAATTCTAGACATGTGAAATAGAAAAACCTCACTAATTATTTTGCTAAGAGATAGAGAAAACTTATCTAAGTTACTGTGTGAGCTTTCCTTCTTTAGCCCTCCAGTTTTCAGTGTAGATTGGGCATTGAGACCCCTCCTACTCTAAGAACCCAAACAGAGACTTTAGTTTGGGAGTTAGTGACTTTGGATTGGGTAAAGTCCCTGAAATCTCTGGGTCGACTGCTGGGTGTCTACTCTCCCTTGTCCCCCGTCATATTTCTATATTTCCTTATTTCCCTCCTCTTTGTTTTTTTCATTTCCCATTTCTTTTTCTCTGCTACTGGTCCCTCAAGCATCGACTGCTCTTCAGACAAAACAAGCTGCTGATCTTGGCCATGTCAACCTTCAGTTCCATAAGTGGTATAAAAGGTCACAGAAGTAATTAAAAGAGGAGGCTAATTCATAGTCAAAAGGGAGAAGTTTTAATGGGCATGAGGTTTCTGTTTGAGATGATGAAAAAGTCCTGAAACTAGACAGTGGGGATGGTCGCACAACACTGTGGTTGTACTTAATGTCGCTGAGTTGTACACTTCAAAGAGGCTAGAATGGTAAAATTTATGTTATGTGTATTTTGCCACAATAAAAAAAAAAGGAGAGGCTTTTCCCAAAGTGATGGCCACATTTGGAAGTTCTCTCCCATTTCTTGAAGCCTAAATTTTTCCTTTGGAAATTCTAGGACACAAGCACTTAAACAGCTGGCAGAGTCCCTGCTAGTGATGTGAATGGATCTGTGCCACCTAATGTGTGACCCTCAGGTGAGTCTTGCAGGGAAGCTCTTCAGGACTGAATGGGGATGAGGATGATACGCTGGAAGATGCTTCTGAGAAATTAAGGGCGGGGGAGGCAAAGCATTATGATATATGATGCTGTGTATGTGTGCAGAAGACCTATATAAGCTGGAATTTGACAATAAAGAGGTATATTGGAGGGAGTCGAGATCGAGTCTCCATAAGTAACTTCTGATCTCTAATACAAAATGGGACTTTACTCATGGGCTACTTTACTTTCTTGGATGTAAATCACAGAACTCTACAGCAGTTCCCACCAGTCTCCTTGAACTAGCCAGATACTAACAAGTCGTCGCAGAATTTCTGGAAGTGAATAAAGTAATATTCTCCATTTTGCACCATGTTAGGGCAGTGGTTCAAGTCAGAGTTCCTTTTTCCCCTGGGGTTTGGCTCATAGCCAACCCACTGAATGTCTTCGCTGCTCTTACCCCACTCCACTCGGTAATTTCACTGCTTTCTCTTCACCTTCTAAATGGAAGTTTATCCTCAGGAAAGAACCAAGCCTTTGTTCTGCAACATGTTCAGGATGTCCCTTGTGCTTATATTTTTGTCAGAGGTACAACTAAATCTTAAGAACTTGTTTGAAGATTCTGGCAGAGGAGAAGAGCTACTGGTATATCTGCTAGAGAAGCTGGGTCCTTCTTGGTCTGGGTACATGACACATTGAAGAGAAAGAATGGTGGGAACAACTGCTTAGCCAATCACATCAGCAGACTGGTTGGCTCCGTGGGGGTGATGAGTGGAGCAGCCGGCTCCCCTTCCCATGCACTGTCCTGTACGAGCCTGGGAATCTTGTACGCATTTCTTTTCTGCGATATTTCTTAACTGACTATGCAGGATGAGGGTGGATTTCATAAGTAAGAAAAGGCAATTACTACTCAAGTTTTGCAGAAGATAATCAACATTTCTGAACTTTATTTTTACTAAGATGTTAAGCAAAGTTGCTAATTCTAATAGCCTGAGGGTAACAGTTGGTCGTCCCCAGGCATTAACATTCTAATCCATCTTTCCTTTCCTTTTCCTTAAGATCTCTCCTAGAACTGTGAAAACCACTTTAAACTTCAGATATAATTCAGTTTCCCTGGGTACTAGGATAGTAGGTCACCTTGATCTGAATATGAATTTACAGGTGCAGATATTTGGTGTCAGTGATATAGTGGTGACAGGAAAGATATCCCTTTTAAGTCACTAGAGAAACAGTCCTAGTGATCAAGGTTCCTAGGTCACTAATTAATAATATGATTAATCAATGGGTTAGAGTGACTCTCTCCTCTTCCAATCTCAGTCTATTTAAGACAGAATTTGTTCTTTCTAAATTGTTTGTTGTTCCAATCTTACTGCTTTAATCTTAAAGAATTCTGAAAATATTTTGCTGTCATAGAAATTTAGTTTAAGTAATAGTTTGATGATGGTTTTTTGGGTTCAGGCAGGCTTGACTAAAAACATCTCAGGTCAATATTGCCTTCTGTTCTCTTAAATATTTCCAGAGAAGGAGAGTTTGTTGCTTTGTTCAGCATCCTAATGACTTTTTCAGGAACCCCAATTTTCTCTGCACAGGTGTTTGTGTGGCAGTTCACTCTGTGTCAGTGTGAAACCGGGCTGGACAGGCCTGTTGCCATGTATGTATCTTGGAAATGTATCTTGACTCCTCACAGTGCCAACTCGGAACGAAGTTGCCAGCGGTATCCCTGGTTCACACGGTATGTCCTTTAAACATAGTTAGGGCCTCTCTGGAGAATCTGTGAAGTGTGAGGCAGAAAGGTGACTGTTGCTCATTTTGAAGGAACTGTCGGTCCCTTGGGCAGGTGGCTGGAGAAGTAATGAAGACACTCTGGGGAGTCATACATTTTCCAAGGTGACTTCATTCCATTATTCCAAGTCTGGGTGCAAATCTTTTACATTTTTAGCTCAACAGAAATGAATGTTTCTTAAAAGAACTTTGCTGTCTCTATACCTCTAAGAATCAAACCGTACTCAAAGCGCCACTGTCACACAGAATTTGTTTCCAATGAGAACTCCTGCACGGTGCTTTTTTGGTACAGGTCCTTTCACATTACGTTTTTCTTGTATGCCCAGTCCATTCTGCATTCACCTGTCTCTTCATAGTAAATATGTCTCAAATTACCTCCCTCTTTCAACTCTATGAGTTTCTCCTAATAGTTGCCAGTTGCTTCTTTACTCAGTTCTAATTTGGAGGTTCTCCTACATTTATTACTTCTCACATATTTTCTCTTTATCTCTCGTCCATCCTCTATATCTTAATCCTGTGATCGAGCCATAATATTTTCCACTTGTCCCATTTATTAATTCACCTTATTCCATTTTTAGGCTCATTAACTCTGGTTCCTACTAGACATGATGATAGTGAATAAATTAGGACACACACGGTTGCTTTGAAGAAGCTGTACTCAATTAAACACATGAATTAATTACCTTAGATATTTGGTTGTTCTGATTTTAGTTTTCTTGTTTACTGCTGTATTTGCCAAGCCAAGAATAGCACCATACACAAAGGTGTGTCTTAATAACGTTTGTTGATGAGTAAAAGAGTGTTGGGCTGGTATAGAGTGCATTCTATACCTTTAAAAATTGAAAAGTAATTTGATTTGGGTTCAAAATGATTTTTAAGTTTATATATGGCATGTCTACTCTTCAAAAGTGCCTTAAATGTTTTTACGCTTTAAACATTTTTTTAAAAAGGTTTTATTTATTTTACTTTTAGACAGAGGGGAAGGGAGGGAGAAAGAGAGGGAGAGAAACATCAATGTGTAGTTGCCTCTCACGTGTCCCCTATTGGGGACCTGGCCTGCAACCCAGGCATATGCCCTGACTGGGAATCAAACTGGCGACCCTTTGGTTCACAGGCTGACACTCAATCCACTGAGCTACACCAGCTGGGGTTGCTTTAAAAATTTTTAATAAATAAATTTAAAAAATATTGTAGTCTTTATGAAGCTTACTCTTTAAGGGTTGGAAATGAGAAAATATTCATTGTTTAAATACATGCTTGTTAATGGCCATAAGGTCATTTAAAACTAGTATCTCTTTGTTCTTTTGTGAGTGACATGAACTGATGCGTAGCCCTACCTCCTCAGGGGCAGAGCACAGACCCACAGTCACTTCTGGTCTGAGCCTTGGTCACCTCCCTGGTCCCCCGTTGTCCGCTAACTCTACGACTTGGAGCCAGTTATGGCTCCTCTCTGCCTCCACCTCCTAACCCTTTGGTCTGTGAACCAGGCATAATAATTTGGCAAACTTCATAGAATTGTTTTGAGGAGCAAAGAAATTAATATTAATAAAGTGCTCAGAACAGTACTGGGTACCTAAGAAGTGCTTTTTAAAAGAGACTGTGAAGTGCATCTATTTAATAATATTACCTACCTCAGATGACAGCTGTGAATAGTAAATGAGATATTTGTAAAACACCTAACACAGTGCCTTGGTACCTGGTGAATGCTCAATCAATCTTTATTAATTTTCTTTTATTAAGACTATATCTATCTACAAAGGTTTTAAAAATAAGCATATATGAAACAAGAGAACAGCTGAGAGATTTTTTCTGTGACAGGAATTGAAACTAAAGGCAGGCATCAGAGAAAAGGGGTGTGAAAGAAGGGTCCCTGCTGAGCGCAGTCTCTGAGGCCCAGGGGCTGAGGGGAGGCAGGGGGGAGGCACTGACTGGGGCTGCAGGGGTGGGTCATCATTAGTGGTGTGGGCCCTGTGGCGGAGGCCCTGGAAAGCCTGAACTTGTGCTGGAGCTGGAGGCTGGCAGTACAGCGCCCTCTCCGTGGGGTGTCAGGCAGCATGGTTTCCAGGGTACCTGGTTCTTCTCGTTTGGCTTGCCCTGGGGGAATCGCCTGATGTCTCTTGTGCACATGCCTGTGTGCTGAGGGTCCCTTTTGTTCCTGCTTGATACCCAAGACTTTAGTACTCAGCTTTCATAACATTTTCTTGAAATTGCATTTCTTCTATAGAATAGCTGTGCCCCACTGAAAGGTTTTCCTGAAAGGAAATGAGAAGGGAGGAGAAAAGTCCTAGTCCTCTAAGTCCTTGCAGCTGGCATTTTGTGGCCCCTTGTCTAGAGCGTGAGCTCTCCTGTGTGCCCTGCTTCCTCTCTCCTATTTTCTTTGGAATAGAGTAAGTTGTCATTCGACAAATAACAATGATAATGGGCTGGATCCTATCAGTGATCCAAGGTCACTAAAATACTGTCCGTGTATAAATTTTTTCTGAGTTGCCAGGTTTCATACCAAAGATGCCTCTCAAGTCTCTAAAGGATGCAGTTTATTCTCGGGGCTTTTTAACTCAAGTCTCGCTTTCCGAAGGCTTAGCATATTATGAACCAGTTTTTAGTCTTTTTCAGACTATAATCTCGATGTTTTTCCATTTTAGCTTTGGAACCACCAGTGAGCCAGAGATTACCACTTTGGTCACCTGTTATCTTTACTCAGAGGTTTGTAAAAAGAAATAACTGAAAGAATTGGTATTTTTGAAGACATCTACATGCATGAGCATAAGGGTCACAGTCACAGAGCATATTGCATTGGCTGCTGAATTTGCTGCCTCAGATAGAAATTTTACATATGAAACTTTATAAATACTATATGCATGTAAGAGATTATCTCCCGAAAATGAAGAAATTCCTTTTCAAAAAGTAGTGGTTTTAAAGAGTAGAAAAAGGGAAGAGAGATAACATTGACAAGTTAGTAGAGTTGAACTCAATAAATCCTAATAGTAGCATGTTAGAATAATATTTATAAAAGATTTTATATAAGAATTTATAAGACTCTTTAGATATTCTTCTTTTGGCCCTCAGAAGACCAAAGAAAGCTGGGAGGAAGCTACCTTTATTAGATTTAGAGTTGTCTGACATTTGACCTGTTACCTTCCAATGAATTCTGACAACTCACTGGCCAGTTTCTAGATAAATGAAGTGGGTCAGAAGGTAGTCATGACTATGTGCCAACTTAGTTATAGTAACATTTAAACATTGCTACGTGCCTGTGTGGTCAGTATTATACCAATTTTATAAATAAGGAAATTGAGGCTCAGAGAGTAAGGGGTGAGTTGCCCAAATCCTCTGACCCATGAGGACAATGCTAGGACTCAAACCCTCTCTAACAACTCATAATCTTTCTCCATTGTAGTAACTGCCTTGCAACGTTCTCTTGCCCGTTTATCTTCTAGTCCCACAATGCTCTCGAGCTTTCAAAATTGGTTCAACTCTTAATTCTTTAACCTACATCCAAAGTATGAAAATTGAACTTAAGTCAAATTTGCTTTTTCAAAGAACCACCCAACATCTCACATTATTAACATTTCTTAAAAAGTATTTCGTGACAGAGAAAGTTGAGGGAATACATAACTTGAAATCATAGTTTACCCGATTTCTTTAGTACAAGACTTCTTTGGGTGCTTAATATACTGGTGTGAACTCTGAATCTCTAAGGGGAGGTCATTATACTCGTAGGTGTAGTTTTACAAGTCATTTATTCATTCTTTTATTTTGGTAGAATACCTCAAGGGATTAGTTTTCTGTGAAACTACATATCTTAATTATGTATCATCTTGGACAAATCACTTCGCTTCTTAGGACCTAAATTTTCTTTTTCACAAATGGGTCTGAAGATATTCCAAAGGTATCCTTTAGCTTTAAAAATTCTATGATATAGCCCCCCTCCCCACCAAGTTTAAGCATTTGTGCTACCAAGTAAACTTGCTAAGGATAGAATAAGATTTTCTAAAAATCATTCATTCATTCATAAAATATTTATTGATTGCCAAGCACTGTGCCAGTTTCTGAGGATAAAAACACAAATAAGATGCAAATAAGACTAAGCTCCACCGTCTGCCCTCAGGGTGAGGGCATGATATGATGATGCACAGACAGCAAGAGAGCACGGACAGGAGAGATGGACAACGGAATAAGAGGGCCATGTGAACTGATGATTATAAACAACTCAGGAAGAGAGAACAGAAACATTCATAAATAATGAAGACTCATGGAGGACTTGCCACCTCTTTGCAAGAGTTCAGTAAGGCTCTTTGGGGGGTGAACGCCCCATTTGGGTCTTAAGGGATGGGTAAGTATTAGGTGAAGGGAAGGTAGGTACGCAAGGCAGAGGGGCCATGGGAACAGAAAAAGCACAGGGAGCTGAAGCAGCATAACAGGTGTTCAGTGTGCAGTGGTCTCCGAGAGTTAGCAGTGACCTTGGAGAGTCTGGCAATTGCGAGAATATAAAGTGTAAGGGCGAGTACAGAGTTGTAGGAGTAGGCAGGGCCAGTTGTTGAGGGCCTGCTCTGTCAGACACTTGAACTTGGTCCTGTGATGAAGAGCCAATAGAACACTTGCAGCAGGGAGGTGACATGTTCCCAGTTACACTGCATACAGTTGTGTGGAAAATTGATACAAAGAGAGAAAAGAATGCTAGGAAGACCAGTTGGGGCACCACTGCAGACGTTCAGGGGACAGATAATGGGCACTTGAACCAAGACAGCAACAGCAGGAAAGCAGAAGAAAGAACAGATTTCAGGATGTAGTATTTAGTAGGTTTAACCCGCTCAGCCTGCTGATTAACTAGGGGAGTGGACTGAAGCAGAAATCATCACACCACAACCCTTTCTGTGCATGAAATTTAAATGGAGACTTTGAGTAAAGGACACACATTTAGGGACCACTTCATACGGCCAGTTTCTTGATTTGGGTTGTTGGGGTATGACAAATAAATGACAATTATATTTTTAATATAAATGTAATTATTAATCAAAATTATAAATAAGTTTATTTTAAACTTATTTAACCACAGAATCATGAAGCAAGCAATAATAGTGTTTATACTTACTGATTTAAGTCTAGTTGTTTTTGAAATATATTTTTTGTTGAAGGAAAATAACCACCTGATCGTTAGTTTAGGTTTTATTTACCAGTGTTATAAAATATAAATTAAAACATTCTTCTCTTTACTAAACCATTAAAATTGGTATAGGTGAATTTAAAAGGTTATAAATCTACTCTGAACTTCATCAATGCCAAGTGTTCAAAGCTTTGCTATCCCTCAAGCCAAGGAACGGATCCTTGAAACACTCTCCTTGTTGTCAGGGTGAACTGAAACCTTTTCTGAGTGACTCTTACCATTTCTTTCTGAAGGCCCTGTTTAAAGAAGATGCTGTAGGGTTAGATGCATGGTCCGCATAACGCCTGGCTGAAATACTCCTCATCTGAAGTCGATGTAAGTATGAACCAGAGACCAAATTTCTGCAGCTCTATTAGCAAGTGGTTCTAGATATATTGGCTGGAGGTGGTAGGAATGTTAAGGGAAGACGGGGACAAAGAGGAAGAATACACAAAGGAAACATCTCTTACCGGGCTCTTGTTGTATTTTGCGGTTGTTTTTAAACCAGGTGATCTGAGGCTCAGGGACACCGTTGGCATGACAGTCTAGAGTAGTGGAGCTGCTGATAGCCACTGTGTGATCACTGAGGTTTCGCAGGAGGTGTGGTGCTTCCTGATCTAATGAATGAAGAAAGAGAATTGTTATTACCTGTCAGTTTTTTGTTTTTTTTTGTATATGCATCTCAATATCTGAAATATGGAAACAGCAAAACTCAACTGTAAGGTTTCATTTGCATTTTGTTCCCTAAATTTCTTTTCTATAATGAACCTACTGCTTCCTCTTTATTAAGCTGGTACAATACATTGAAATTCATTAGAACAGAGAAAAAATCATGAACTAAATTCTTTATTTTTAGATTTCAATATGAAGATTTTTTGCCTGGCCAACTGGTTTTCTTCTTTTTCTTTCTTTCTTTCTTTTTTTTTCTTTTTTTGAGAGAAGTTTTTCTAAAACCTGAGGATTTCACATAATATTTTAGAAACTAGAAAGGAAAAACATAATTTTGAATACAGGTTTGTAATGACTGTTTACATAAAAATATATCATGGTGGTGATGAGCTAATATAATTTTGTATGCACTTGTATCGCTGCGTCCGCGAGCGCATGTCTGTGTCACTCAGCTGTCAGTAACCTGGGTCGTAAGGCAGCAGACCAAACAGCAGACTTTCTTAAACTTTGAAAGCTTTATTGATTATTTCCTTCCTCCGTTCCCTTCCCAAATGCAAGCCACCAAAGGATTCATTCAAGAGGCAGAGGCACAGATTTGTGGGGTTTGCACTATATAATAGTACAATATTGTATTTTATATTATTTTCTCTTAAAACATACAAATATGATACAATACAATTTATTTAATAAAATGCCAACCAATAT
Organism: Mormoops blainvillei; assembly: GCA_004026545.1. Lineage (NCBI taxonomy): Eukaryota > Metazoa > Chordata > Mammalia > Chiroptera > Mormoopidae > Mormoops > Mormoops blainvillei. Next base: position 238,796 of record PVJD01001178.1, read on the forward strand.
AGTACAACAAAATGAACTTAATACATTAGGATGCAATACATTACAACATTACAATCCCACGTAGGAACAGCAGCACCCCCAAGGCCCCAGTGAGTAGAGTGTCTATTTAATGAAGGAGTCAGTCCTGCTGATGTGTACACATTCTAGTTAGGTGGGTGCTCAAGCTTCCACAGTAAAAGAATAAAAACAACTCCTGATGTCTCCTCCACCCTCCCAAATCATCCATTTCCCCCTTTGTAGCAAATTCTGGAACACAAATCAAAAGAGTTTTGGCATAACTTACACATTCTGCGTCACTGGTTTCAGTTACACAGTATGAGCTTTCTCTGACCATTTCTGATTTTCTCATCTTATCGTACTAAACTGTGAAAGCAGCTTAGGGGGGATTACAGCGCTACGAGAGATGACACATTGCCATGGCTTTCGTTCCATGTCCCTGTGGTTCTGCCGAGGCCTCAAACCTTTCTCTTATATTCCTGCGGGGAAACTCTCAGGATTAGCATTCATTGAAGCAATTTAGAACTCTTAGATGAAAAAGTGTCTTATATAACTTTTAAACATGCTGACGTAGTATAACATGGCAGGGTTACTATGTTAAAAGAAACAGCTTTCCAGTTAAATTTTGATTTCTATAATTACCATTAGCCTTTTCTCATTTTATACAAAATGAAATATTAAGGCAAATAAGAATGGCAAAGGAAACGTTCTGATTTATAAATGCTTCCCCCAACCCTTTGCCTATTTCCATGTCTTTCCTCATCTATCCGGCCCCCGAGCAGGACCATTTGAGCGTTTCTGCGTCTGCATTCTGTGCAATCTGTCAAACAGCTCTCGCTAACTGAAAATGCAGCCATCTGTCAAAATCTGTTAGTTTGGTGACTCTTACATGCTTGATCATGACAATTTTGACAGTTTCATGTGAGAAAGACCCCAGACATGTCACTGAAACATGGAGGATAATAAAGAACAGTGTCATTTACCATTTAGTACAGTGGAAAGCCAACTTTGATGTATCTCATTAAAATTCCAACCCAGTTCACTAAGTTATACTTTTAATAGCTTCTCTGAGCACATTTGCTATTTCCCATGTACTAAAAATTCTAAAATAATCTATCGTTGTCCACAGGCCTTATTATGAACAGAATGTCTGAACGCAGGGCCTACAGCACCCAGATAATTTTCATAGCTACAAACTGTAACATCATCAACACAGGCAGGGTTTGTCTTTCCTGGCAGGTGTACTGGAAAGCAATACTTTATAGACAAGAACATGTGCTTTTAACAAAAAATGTTGTGAAGAATCCCCAAAGGCTGTATCTGCCCTACACAAATTTCAGACGAGAAACAGAAGTAAGGCTTCAGAATAAACATAGGACTTTCAATTAAATACAAAGTTTACATGAACATGTCTGAAACTTACAGTATTATGATTTTTTTTTTTTTGTACCCATTTCTGAAAAAAAGTTCTCCTATGAGCAAATTCTCATTTTGGGCTAGTTTCTAAGTGACCAATCAATCAAGGAATAATTTTATCAATTTCCATTTTATAGTTATCTGCTTTGACATTTAAAATAAGAAAGTCATATTGAACACACATTTTTAAACCTAAGTTATTAGATGGAAATAGGTAGCTGCTTTCCAAAACTTAATACAGGGGAACTGACCCCCTCAAACCGAGAAAATCAGAAGTAACAGAATATTTCTGCTGGTTCTCAATAGCCAAAGGGGGCTCCCACCCGCTCTTCTCTCATGTTTCAGCGTGACTGCCCCAGAGACCCACCAGGCCCCATGGATACAGAGTGTCCATTCGGCACCGGATGGGGACTGAGGAGCCAGCCTCTCGCCCCCCCATTCCATCTCTCTCATTCTCCTCACTGGCTCTTTCGTTCCTTCTCATTTTCCTGTCGCCCTCCCCTTACTCCACACTCAAAAGAGTAACTAATAGAAAAACCTGTTTTTCTTTTTGGAACTCTCTGGAAGGAATTATACAGTGAACAATTAATTACAGAATTCTTAAAATCATCTCTTGGAAGTACTTAAAATCAACTCCCGTGAATACAAAGACCCTTCCCTTCCCCATGAAAATTGCAATTGCAATTTTAAGGGGAAGGAAATGATAGCCTCTGCATGTCCACTTCACCAGGCTTTCAAAAGCACTCCCCCACAGTTCCATTTGCTGTAAAAATCAGGCTCATAGCTCTGTGGGTCTAAGGCATTGTTTCCTGAAGAAACACACTGACTTATAATGAACAAAGACTCCAGGCACAAGAGCCATAGGTAAAATTTCAAGATACAATTGATTATTCTTTCCTCCGGGCTGACAACTTCCAGGTTACTAATTGTTTTCAGAGCATTCGGGGCTCCATAAAACTGGCATTCTGGGGAAATGGTATTGTTTACTCTTTCACACTTGACAAAAGCAATTCCCACGTGAAAGACAAGTTTAGCCATGGGACAGAGTCTGTTACCTAAAGTCGGAAACACTCCAGAGAGTTCCCAAGCCTGAAAAGCTGTCATATTGTCAGCTCCCGTTGGACTGCCCGGCCACTGTGTTCTCAGCCTTGGCTATTTTGGTCATTATGGTTTGTTTTTCAATAGTTCATGCAAGTGACGTATAATGATCAATCATAAATGAAAACAGAGCAGTATATATTAAACTAAACAAAGAAGTCACTTTCCCCTCAAATGCAAGACTAAAACAAGAGATTATAATCTCTCTTGATTTAAAAATAATGTGTATTTTTCAATGACTGAATTCTGCTTCTGTATTTTTGCCATTCCTTAATCCCCATAAAAAATCTATTAATATAGGTATATGGGGAAGTAGACTTTTTTTAATGGATAAATTTTAGATTTACATTTAGAAGATTGCATTAAGCCTCTGGTCACAATGGCCTTTATTTGTTTAATAATTGATTGTGGTGGAACTTTGAATGGCATCGATTAAACAGGAGAAAGTTCTTTAAAAGAATAACCAGGGAACAAAAATATTTAACACAAAGGTGTGATCCACCTTCTTTGAGGTGCTGTCAGTAGCTGTTCAGTCTACTCAGAAGCAGTGAGGAGAAACTGGCCACTGGGCTGGTTTATCAGCTACCCAGAATCACACAAGACAGGGGTAGTCTTGATTTGGGTGAATCTTCCTGATTCCTACTGTGATAAACCTTCAATACCTCTGAATCATACCAACACTTGCACCCGTGGGACCCATTTTAGAAGCTCCAGTTTAAGATTAATGTGCTTAATGTAAAAAAAAAAAAAAAAAAGCATTTTCAAATAAATAAGCATTATAACTTGGTATTTAGGTGCTATTTACAAATGCAGAACAGGTAAAATAATACAAAATAAAACCAGGCAGAGGTCCGACAGAGTCTCAAATTCAACTGTACTCATTCTGAGCTGGAAAATTAACTTATTCATGTCCATCTTTGGCAGAAACCAGCATTTCAGTTCGTGCAGCTTTGAAACTTAAAAATAAAACGAGGCTGGCATCAAAGTGGAAGGAAAGGGTCAGTTCCCAGTTGTTGTTTACCAGGCAGGAGAAGACAGCAAAGAACAAAAGCACAGAGTGTGCCTGTGGGGATCCTCCAAATCCAAACGCGCACCAGGTCATGGGTTGGCCCCAGGGAGACCCCTCAGCCTGATGGGGAGCCCAGTGCAGGCCTGGGGGCTCATTATTACTCCCATCATCTCCAATCTCATTTTGGGAGGAGCATCTCCTCTGAGCCAGAAAGTTAGCAACAGTGACAATAAATCAAGATGATATGAGACAACTGTTACTTTTGAATGAGTCCTTTAATGTTTTACATTACTTTGTGTGGTACAATCATTCCTTGTGCTTTTAAATTTGGAGATCCGAGAGAAAACAGCCTTTTTGTTGCAGTGCTCACCTCTAATTATAACTTCTTTCTTCTGAAGGATGTCTTCCCCTGTGTATATGTTCCTGGCTCTGCAGGCATAGGTGCCTGAATCTTCCAGGGAAGCATTCTTGATGACAAGGTGAAGTGTAATGGAGTGCTCCTTAGTGACGGTCGTTTTCTGCCTGCTCAGACTGTGGGGCGTGGTCTGGTTATTAGCTGTCCGCAGCAGAATCCAAGTAATGTCTCTGTATAAGAACTTGCTGACTGTACAGGACAGTTTCAGGTCCTCTCCTTCAGTAGGCATTTTTTCCAAGTTAACATGGAATCCATTTGGCACATCTATAAAATAAGAATAAAGGATTTTTGGTTCATAGAAAAACCAGTGTATCATACAGAGGCAGTATCTCATTAGGAGATATTCAAAGATCTGACGAAGTGTTCCTACAGATTCTCTCAGCATCAGCCTTAAAAGGATGACTATTTGTCTGTTTGTTTCAGGGGAACTGATCAAACATAGCAGGTGGGAAACCAACTAAGTTCACTCCATCGGAAGCAGGAAATGCCTAATGGGACACTTGGTAGGATGGGGAGTTTTCCTTATTTGCCCAAAAATGCTCTTCGAAGTGGAATTTTTTTCTTTTTTTTACAACCTGGGGTGATAATCATGTTTCCCATTTCTTTATCATGAACAGAACTACTGGTAAATGCAAAAAACAGTAAAGTGATAGCAGCAATTTGTACTAAAAACCGAAGGTGTTTTTTAGTCAACCTCGTCAAAAATAAGTTATGAAAAGTGAGACTAGAAGTCCCAGGTACATGTCAGAAGAAAGGCCCAGTCATGCCAGTCAACACCACTTCAATCCTCAATGTTTCCAGTGAAAGAACAACTGCTTCCCCAAGTTTCCTACAGTTGGGTCCCCAGCACCCTCCCCCTGCTGCTGTCCACGGCTCTGCCTGCTCTTCGCTGGTACAGCGGGCGCAGTGGGCGGATAGAGCCAGTTCACTTGCTCAGGTCTCCTCAAGAGTGATCGTTCCCCTCCGACATAGAAGAGCAAAGGTTTCTTCTGAAAATGGAGACAAATAATCTAGAAGAGTTGCCGGATAATTTTAAAAATCAAATGTGCTCTCAAAAGCTTATTAAGCATTTTCTGAAAGTGACGGCGTCATTAAAAGTCACTCTCTCCAGTGCCCATTCGTAGCTACTCTTCATGTCCGTCCTCTAAGCACCTCTGGCAACACCCCATGAACTCTTCTCCTCAGGTTTCTCACCCTGGACCATCATTAGCTTTTGCACTGAGGGGTCCCCAGCCTCATTTTGGATCATTTCACCAGAGGATTTTCAAAAACCATTGACTACTGGCCCTGAACTGATCTGCTCTCAAAACCCTTGCGTTGCTTGTTACTAGCGGCGTATCTGTATCTGAGCAAAGAATTTGGGCCAACATTTTACAAAGTACTTTGAAGATGAAAAGCTCTATGTTATGCTATTATTATTATTATTATCCTTTGCACACAAAGCTATAAAGAAACCTTTAAACCTTAAAGAGACAATAGTCCAAAATTAGATATCATATCAACTCTTTCCTAAATCTCACTTTGCTTGTTTTTCTGATTTTTCTGGGCTTTGGCTTTATTATAAAGTGTCACGTCTGAAGAAATGCCAAAGTATTCATTTGAAACCTGGGAGCGGGAGTAACAGTGGCTTATGAAGCTGTCAGTGGTTGGAGAGAGAGGAGACCAGGGGAGGTTTTCCTGCTTTGAAAATGAAAATCTCAGAATGTGCCAGAAGATGCAGAAGCAGCTGACAATGATTTCTAACATAACAATAAGGTGTCTGAAATAGCCCCTGTAATTCAGCATCTTTTCATATTTGGGACATTTTCCAAGCATAAGGATCAAAACACTAGCCATCATCTTTTACACATATGCTAAGACAGAAGTCTTATGCACTGATTGCAATCAAATCATTTCTCTAAAGACCACAGACTCCATTTATGAGGTCTCATCTGGTACTAGAACCTAAGAGAGCCCAAGTAACACCACTGAGATCAAGTAGAGAGTTTCTATTTACTTCAGTGATTTGAAACTTCCTGTGGAAATTAGCTCACAGGTTTCCTGATGGAAGATTTTGTTTATCTTTGCCAAGCACCACTAGGAATCTCAAAATAAAATGCATTTAGTGACATTGGGAAACCAGGGAGATAAGGCAGTGCTGTTCCTGTCTCACACTCAGTAATTGCTAACACACCCACAGTCATGCTGAGTGCCAGCGAAACGGCAAAAACACACACACAGGAAAATAAAAGAACCCAATACGTTCTGAGGGCCATTTTTCACATGGGGGACACTGTCACTGAAGCCAATTTGGTGCATGTTATCAGGCAGCCTCTTAGAAATGATGGTCTATATCTCAGTATCACCCCTTTGGTGTCCTCTTTTGATCCAGGGAAGATGATAAATAAAATGTCCTAAAAGTAGTTAATGAATCCAGAGGGATTTTTCTCCTTAATTCACGTTGAGTTTTTTTCTTTTTGTCTAAGTACAAAAACAGACCCAAGAAAGAATTGCCCTCTAACTCTCAGAGTGAAAACAAGAAATCTTCCCACACTTAAGTATCTGCTGAAGGTTCAGCACAAGCATCATCAGCACCCACCAGCTCTCATCGATCCAACATGCATCACCCCGTGGCAATTGATGAGGTGTCACGGAGGAGAATCGACCCTCGCTCAGGAGAGCATTCAACCCAGGGTTAGGTGAAAGAGTCATCTATGCACGAAGGGGGTAGACACTTTGACCTGATTGGTCAAACATGTGAATTGAGTTCATGAAAGAGAACCATAAAAGGATGAAAGAAATTAAATGGATGGGAGTTGTCTCATTTGTCAGGTGTGAATAAAGAAGGCTTCTCTTCTACTGAAGAACAGAAATAACATTCTCTAAAAAGAAAGTGAGTGGTTACTAGAAAGTTTTGCTTTTTCAAGTAGCTGCCATGTACATGTAATGGCCCAGTGCAGGGTTGAAGCGGTGGAGGGTTCTAATGGCCACGGGTGATCACTTTTCATCGGTTTGGAAGGCATCTCTAAGCTATCATTACACAGGGTCCAGCACAAATAATGCCCCTTTTATTACAAACTATTTTATTACAAAATCATAAGCATGTGATTTTGTAACAAAACAATATCACACTTAAGCACACCATGTGACATTTTAAGTGAAATGTTCAAATTGCTGTCCATCTCGTGCAAGACATTCACATACCCTACCAACCACACTCAAGCAGACATTACTTCTGCCGGACCCTGTATTTTAAGGAAGGGGCAATGTGATTGAAATGAGTCTTAGTAAAGATACAAATCCAGATCTAGATTTAAAGCAGTTAAATTTTAGACAGATGTTTGAAAGCATTAACTGCACTAGGTCAAAGCATAAACACATAAAATAGACAAGGTGTGACATTCCAAAGAGTATTTAGTCTCCTCTCCAGTGAGAGAGTAAGTCCTCTGACAAAGATTTGAATAAGAAAAAGATAATAATTAGTTTCAAACTAATGAGTGTAAGCAAATGAATCTGTCAGCACCAATCAAAACTATAACTTTTCAGGACTGGTAGAGGAGAGTTTAGAAAAATTATATTTCAGTCAATTAGGGGCTTGACTGGCTGAGTCTGTGCTCCATTTTAAGGTCAAGATTCTTGAGTTCTAGAGGAAAACTGGTGAGAGCTTCTAGTAGGTATGTTTGAATTGAATTCTCATTGTTCCTTTCTGTGGACAAGACTTGGGATCTAGAAAAGGTCTCAACCACTCCGCAGTTATTAATTGTATCAAGTGGTGGGAGGTGAGACGGAATTCCTTTCTGAATTCAGCTGATCATCTTGATCAGCTTCACCATCTGGGGCCCTATCAGCAACAATACCGTGCATAGGTTTATGATGCAGTGAGGAAGAACTCAGTGGGACGGACAGGTGTGATGTGGGTGTGCAGTTCATGCTGGACATCAGTGGGCTTTTCCCGGGGATGCCGAACAATGAGGAGATGAGCATGCTGTTCCCCTCCACTCTGTGTACATCCTCTTCCAACACTCCTTCAGATTCAGGCAAGAGGGGTCCCTGTCCTGGGCCTTTGGGTGGCTCTGTCTGGCTGCCCCACTTCACAGTTTAAAGAGCCTGTGGGCCAACTGGGCATGCCCACTCAGAGCCTATGTTAGCCCCACTTCTAGATCTTTCTTGGGGTAGGGGGTGTCCAGAATCCCAGAATTCCTTGTAAACATGATTCCCAAGTCTTTTTCCAGACCATCTCAAGTCTCTTTCCTCTTCACTAGATCTGTCCACCTGAATTCAGACTGTTTGTCACTTAGCACACTTCAAGGTCCCAGGGAAGGCTGTTCATGAGCGGTGTGGACAGACGTTGCATCTGTGGGCTGGGGAGCCGTACACATGGGTGCATGGCCCCTCGCCATGAGGGACCAAGGCGGGAGTGGAGAGAGAAGCCAGGTGAGCCAGGAGAAGCTCCTTTCTGCACCTCTGGGTGCGGCCACATTCCACTATGGGACTCTGAGTAGTCTCAGAACTCGAAATCTGGACCTGGTCTTTCAGGTCATCATGATGCCATGCTCATCCTCAGAGGCTGAGGCATATTTAACAGTTGTTTGCTTGAGTTAGAACTCATATGTGTTTAGATGTATTGTTTGTTACACTCTCGCCTTGACTCTGAAAATGCCAGGGCAGGACTGTCCTCTTTTCTACCTGTCCGGATTCTAATTCCCCTCAGTACCACCTCAAATCCAGGACCCCCTCAAGTCCTGTCTCCTTCTCTGAGGCTTCGAGTTACACTGTACAGTACAGAACCCACAAGCCACGTGTGGCTATCGAGCATTTACAATGTGGCCAGTGTGACTAAAGAACCGAGTTTTATTCAATTCTTTATTTAGATTAATTTAAAATTTAAAAACTGAAGCAGTGTAATATTTTTTAAAATGTCAAGGACAGGTTGATAATATTTTGGGTATATTGGGTTAAATAAAATCAATTTCACATCCTCCTTTTACTGTTTAAAAACCTGGACACTAGAAAAATTTAAATTATACACATGGCTCACATTTCTGTTGGACAGCATTGGCTTAATACTGGTAAACTCATCTGCCACATTAATTCTGCACATACCTTTTGATACTAGGATTCATATAATTCAACATTTCTTCTTTGTTTCCTTGGTATTAAAACTGTCTTCCTGGAGAGACAGGGCATCACTGATATCCCTACAAGTGCTTGGTACAAGTTAAACTGTACTATCTAATAGCTGGTGCTGTATTAACTTGTACAAACTTGCTCACTGCTCAGAACAGAACAAGGGTTGTCAGGCTTTTGTCCTCTAAATCGCACATATAGTGGCTACTGATTTGGATGGTAACTTGGTTCCAACCAAATACACAGGACAATATAACCCTTTGTACTTAATTAGTCCAAATCACATGAGATTGGATCTTTGTGAAATTGTTATCTGAATCCTTCTTGAAGTAAACGATTTTCCTACTTGGAATTAATGCAAAGATGACTGTCCTTGCACTTCTCAAATCTGAGAGGACAGGGAGTGGTCTAGTCTAGAGCGCCTCTGCTGTGTGCCTCCTCCCACCTGCAGACCCCATTTCTGCATGTCCAGAACACAGGGCTCAAAGGTCTCTTCCAGCTCTGACACTGTGCAGCAGTCTGCTCATGGTGTCTCCCAGGGCAGCTTCTCGGGTTGGCCTCCTCACGAGAAGGCTCCCTACGATCTGACAGCCCTTATATCTCAGGACCTACCTCTTTCTTTCTGGAGAACTCTAGGCAGCTCCTGCAGCCTGCCTCATGCAGTGCAAAGTTTCCAAAGAGTTGGAAAATTGCCCAGGTTTCCTCAGAAACTGGGGGAGTGTGGAGCCAGGCAATTGTTTTTATACTTTGAGCTACTTCTTCCTTCCTGTACCCATGGAGGGACACAGGGAGTGTCATTTGTGTACCTTGGAAGTTTTAAGATGTGCAGAGATGGTCCTGTTTGAGGCCAAAAATTCTTAAATGCTACCAAAATATAGTATATTTTATCATCAACAAAGCTCAGTTTCAGATTTCTTTCTATAGGAGAGCCTCATTTCTCAAAAAGTTGAAATTAAGTTGTGAAACGATTAGCTTTTTGGTTACAAAAATGTCATCCCGTGTATTATAACTGGTTTCCTTGATTGTTCCTGAACTGCTGTGTGCCAGTCCCTGTGCCAGGTACTGAAAAAAGTTAAAAAATCAACAGGAAAAGATCCTAAATTCACAACCCAGACTGGGAGCCAGACACACAAATAGCTCTAAAATCGAATTCAGGGAAATTACTCTTTAGAAGATTCAATGACGTTGTAGAATACTATCCCTAAGAGCAAGGATGAAGGTCCTCAAACTTCAACAGTTCTATGGAATGTTTTCTTAAAGTAAAATTCATTCAATCTGTGAGTGCACTAAAAGCAAACAAGATCTGAAGAGCAACCGAAGTCACCAAGCTGTCTTTTTGAGTATAGGATGTGTGGCTCACCTGTGATATAAAAGTCTATGTTTCTCTCCACAGTCCCTGCTTTATTAGAAGCCATGCAGCTGTAGATTCCAGAAATTCTAGAGTCAGCCACAACCAAGGTGCTAGCAGTCTGCAAAAGAAAAGGAAATTTTAGCTTGTGATAGGACAAAGAATCATTTGAACATCTGTCAGCTACTTCTGAGGGTTGAAATGATTCAGCTATTTCATTCATACAACAAAGACAGTAATTACATGAGTGGTGGTTACCAGAAGGCTCTCCCCTTTCCGAGCCCCAGCAAGAATGGAAAAATAACAGGAAAGCAGGTCCTCAGTAGACCGGAGCCTATGACGTCTGACTTGTATGAAGGTTTCAGGGTTATTTATCTCGTGCTGCTGGTGCAACAATTACAGACCTGAGGCTGAGATGCGGGATTGCACGTCCTACTCTCTGAGGTGTTCAGTTCCATGTCAATGAGACTGACAGGTGAGGCTGAGGCCTTCTTTCATGTGGATGGCCTGAGCGCGTGGGTGCTCTTTGGAAACAGGAGCCTTGGTGTGTTAAGTGAGCAGGGACAGGAGAAAAAGGTTGGCTGAACCATTTTTTTTTTCAATGTGCTCAAAGACTGTGGCATTGCAGCCCAATGGTGCTGGAGGAGAGGAAGGAGAGCTCATTGAGATTATTGTGTGTGTTTGTAAATTACTGAATTTCTCAGCCCATCAATTTCTAATCTAGAAAATGAAGACATAAGTTATGAATTAATTCAGTTATCACTTCGCTAGACTTCAGTACTGCTATTTGACAAATTAGCCCCTAAAAAAGGACTAGGAGTCAAATTTGTGTAAACTGGAGAGCACTTTAGAAACTTTATGTCTCAAAAAGTACTGAAACATAAATTTATATAGCTTTAAAGACTTGCATTGGTATCTTCTTTTAAAGATACAAATTAATAACATGAAAAAATTGTTGAGTTTTAAAATCCAACCCAAACTTGCAAAAAAGTAATGCATACTATATGAAAAAAATGAAAAAGCAAGTTTTTCATATTTAAAATTATTTTTTAAATGTTGACGCAACTACTTACAAATTGTTTCAGCCTATCTCCTCAGACACGTATAACCACCTTTGAAATTGTACAGGCTGTGCTGATGCTTCCAGACTAATGAAGTGTCCTAGCTGAAGTATAATGGTCGAGTGGCTTACAGGCTAAAGTAACAGATAGGCTCAAATGCGACCATGGACTTTATAAAGTGGTGAACACAAATTCTATAAAAAGTTGTACATTTTTTCTGAGTTGGCAAGTAATGTGCCAGGTACTTTACATGTTCTCACATCCCATTCAATAAATTAAGCTATTTCTCTCTTTATTCTACAGATCAGGAAGACTAAAAATATACTCCTTATTTTTAGTCAAGTTCATGGCTCCAAATTCTCTGTAATTTTCACTCTGGTATAGTGGGTATCACGTGATGGTTCCTCTTCTGCTTGTTGGATCTGTTTAATTACATACACCCATATATCCTTTGTGTGTAACTGAAATTATTGGAAATGAAAGTGTCTACAATATGTGGCATTTTTCATTCAACTCAACAAACATTTACTGAGCATTTACTGGGCATTGCCCAGATGTTTTAAGGGAGACAGAGATGAATATGACACAATCCCTATTCTTAACCTCAAAGGACCACTTTATAAAAAAGAATGTCCCTGCCTGAAGACCAAATATATATTACTCTCTTTTGCAGAGGAGCGCTCTTGTGAAGATAGATAAGCAGTGAAGAGTATGGGAGAGAGCTCAGGCATCTCCCCTTTCATTATTAATCTGTAAAAGGTGGGAAATTAAAAAAAATTCTGGATAGCGATTTCGTTTGAATTATTGCATCCACCACTGAAGAATCACGGAAGAAAACGAAAGCAGTTAGGAGAAAAGGTTGGTGGTGGCAATGTGAAATTAGGTGTTAGCTGGTGGCAGCTGGAAGGACAAAGTAAAACTCCGGCTGCTTTATTTTGTCTCTGCAAACCCGGGCCCCGATGCCTGAAGCAGCATGCCACAGGCTCAGCCACAAGGAACACAGGTGGGGGCCTCACAGCCCCTCCCTCACTGCTGGCCTCTCAGCTAAGTGCTGCCTTCTTACGAAGTTAGCTCTCCAGTGTTTTTCCTAATGGCCCTCAGCAGAACCTTATTTAGAGCCTCAGATTTATTATTTCTCAATAAATAGGTGAAAAACTCATTTCTATGTGGCTTTAGATGATCTGATATTATGGACAGCAATGACCTGAATCTGAAAGCTATATTTGGGTTTCTAATAAGAATTATTATGATTTCACCGAACTCAAAGCACCTAAGAACAAGAACTGGGTTCCATGGCGAGGGGAAATCATCAGATGGACACATTTGCCATATTTGAGACCTGTGAAGGTGACCTGGGGGTGGCTGTTTTACAAGACTCCAGCACGCAGTCAGATACCTCAGAAGTTTTATATAATCAATGAAACTGAGATTCCTAGAACTAAAATGAATCCAGGTCTCATGATGAACGAGGGAGCTACAAAAGCATTTGAGTCTCTATTATTTTGCCCGAATGACCCCTTCTAAAACAGACACCTTACGTATAGTCAAGCCTGCCACAGAACTCACCTCTCCAAAGTTTCTATTGAACTTCAACTAGAAAATGATATTGATGGGCGTTTTCATTATTTCTTTGGTTCTGGGTTCCTTCATGTAGCCCTTGCTGTGTGCCAGATAGCGTGCAAGGCATTATCTCATTTAACCCTCCCTCTAGCCCTATGAGGTGGGCGTATTACCCTCTTCTGCACAATAAGCAACTGAGGTTATAGGAGGTTAAGTGATTCACTCAAAGATACACAGTTGCACAGACAAACCGAGGCAGAACAGATGTCGAGGTTTGTCTGACTCCACTGACTATGCTCTTAATCTTTACACAAAACTACTTCTTACTCTAAAACTATTTAAATTAATAGCACAGGCCTATTGTAGAGTTCTCTCTATTTTTTGAATTGGGTTTTTCCTTGAGAATACTTCCTTTAGCTAGCAGAGATAGGTCACATAAGCTAAATGCTACCATGTACTGGGATACTAGTTTCTTTCTCAGTATTTTTAAAAAGCTGCAAGCTATTTTTCAGTGGATATGGTGTTATATGGTGTGAGAATATGATTGAGGAATGCAAAAGTTATAATTAAAGAAAATTTAAAAATAAGATGAAACCTATATCCTATGATCAACTTTATTAAAAACTATCTGATTTCTAGAGTACTTCTCTTTTTTCAGAGAATATAAATTATAAATTAAAACATTTTCATGAAAAACGAATCCCTTTTCACAGCGGAAGTATAAACTTCATAGTCAGAAAAAAAGCTCAAATATGAATTGCGGGCGAGCATCAATTCTGGCAGTAAAGCTCAACGCAGGAGTCTTCTGTGTTAAAAGGGGAAACTCATTCCTTGGGGCTCATAACCAAATATTGTTGTTTCAAGGGGAAAAGATACAAATAGTGTAACAGCTGGAACTACCAACTCAATTGAGTTGGAAATACCAACTCAATACTTTAAAAGAGAAAGTGTCAAGAATTTGAGTTGTAACATGTGCTTGACATAATAATAATTTATTTTGCGAGGCACACCCAAAGAATTTCTCCAAGATTTATGTTTGTGTTATTACTATAATTAGTTTTCATTTGCCACAATTTCTTTCAGCTCTGAACCCTCACTTTGGGGGTGCCTCTACTTGCCTTGCCAGGACCTCAAAAAGTTAAGCATTAGAAACAGACCCTACAAGGCTGTTCTTGGTTCTTTGTATGACTCAGGAACACTGAGGAAAGCCGTCGTCATGTACTGTAAGTCCGGAAGTCATTCGTATTCCCTCCTTCCCTTTCGCTAAGTACTAGTGATTCACCACTACGATAGGGCTTGAACCTCATGGGATGGAATGGATGGGAATGGAATGGAACGTGTGGTTCAGCCTGATCTCCAGCATAAGTTTTTAAAAATAAAATACTCTGTATATGGAACAGTGGTTTTAATCTTGGGGTGTTTCTAATGTAGTTTCCTTCCAAGTGTCTCAGGGAGACATAAAAGGAGACATGGAGAAAGGTCATGGAAGAATCTAAAATTAACTCAGAGTGGCACACTTAAGCCAAGTGATGGAAGAATAGAACATGAGATTAGAAAAATTGGGGAGTGTGTGGGAAATGCAACATATACTGTGATTCTGTGATTAGGTACCGATGCTTCTGTCATGGGTTGTCTCCTACGATACATGCACTTCTCAATCACACCTCAAAACAACTTCAGTGGAAATGGTGCTAAAACCTTAATGTTTCCACAGTTCTTCAGCCTCACAGAATTAATGCTGATACGCATTTCCTGTATTTTTTTTCTTCCACAGTGCTCTTTCTACTTCCTACTGAAAATCTACAGACCTCGTAGTCTGGCTGTCCCACTTAAACAATACAAAAACTCCACGTTTGCTATTAGCAACTCCATTGATGACTCACTTTTCACAAATCTAGGCCAAAACTTGCTGGTAAGGAACTGAGTTTTATTGTCTCCTGCACCCTTACTTGAATTACATGAAAAATGCAAAACAAAGCAAATAAAAAAATGCAAGTCCCTGAAATCCAACACATGCCCCAGCGGGCCCCTTGTCCACTGATTTGTGTGTGTGTGTGTGGGGTGGAGTGGGGGCTGGGGGGTGGGGAGGGGTGCAGGGCATGCCAACACTGTGCTATAGGGAAAAGGGTCATTATAGTCCAAGTTGGGACTTTACTTTCTTAGAATGCACAGAAAATAAAAGGAGTTTTAATTGCAAAGGGAAGACTCGTAGTATCATTCTGAAATAGCAAGTTCCATTTGTTATCATCATATGAAAGATAATTTTTCATACATAAAGGTACATTAATAGCAAAAGTAAGAAATTCTTTAAAATTTAGAGCATAGTATTAATAATTTACTTAAAGTCTAATGTGTTATAGCTATAGCCACTAAGAGGATATTTTATATATATGTATATATGTGTATATATATATATATATGTCAACTTTGTTTAGAAAGTATATCAAGTGCTATTTTCATTGCATGTAATTGTTTAACAAATAATCTTCATTATATATGCTCCCAATCAATTTGGGAATTGCATTAGAGTCTATATGACAATCACCTTTCTTTTTTTTAATCTTCACCTGAGGACATGCTTATTGATTTTTAGAGAGAGGGGAAAGGAGAGAGAGAAACATCAATGTGAGAGAGAAAAATTGATCAGCTGCCTCTTGTACGCACCCCAACTGGGTACCAAACCTGCACCCTAGGTGTGTGCCCTGACAAAGAATCGAACTGGCGACCCTTCGGACTATGGGACAATGCTCCAACCAACTGACCTACACCAGCCAGGGTTATGGCAATCACCTTTATAACAACAGGCAAATTTGGTAGGGCAAATATTACTAGTTCCATTTTTTGGAGGAGAGAACTCAGGTCCAGAGAGGTGAACTGCTTTGCACATGATTATACGAGACAGAAAGTAGCAGGGTTTGACTGCAGGCAGGAAGGCACAGGTATGTGCTGGGTCTGGAGATCTATATTTAAAACCTCTGCATAACTACAAAATCACATGTAAATCAGGGAAGTTCCTTTTTCTAACTCCCACCGTCTCATTACTCCACCCTCACTGTTTCTTACATGTATTCTCTAAGGAGTGAGGTAGCCACTTCATGGTGCTGGCTGCTCAGAAACTTCACCTCGCTTTCTCATTGTCCATTTTATTTTCTATAGCATATATTTGTGAATTTAACTTCCAAGTTTATAGACTTTCCTCTTTCCTAAGTAACTGCTTTCTCATCAACAGCTACACATCATGGAATGTTTTAAGCTACTGTTCACTTGTATTAGAGAAAAGAATCTTTAAACCACCCACAACAACTGCCAGTTATAAAAATGTTTCCTAAATCCTTGAGAAGTGATTGTTGATAGTATCATGCCATCCATCACCATTTTAACTGATTTCTGTATTGGCTTAAGTTGGCAGATTACTAGGTTTTGGAACAGAAAGACTGGTTTAAGCTTTTCATTTTCTACTTTTAAGTTGCGTGGGTTTGAATTAATGAACTTATCACCCTAGTTTTTCTATCTTTAAAATAGAGATAACCACTTTAGCCAGCCAAAGAATGACGTCAACATTAGCATATGTCAGAAAATTTCACACAATGAAGGATTCAGGTCTTGTTGTTACCGTTATTGTTAAACCCTACACAGACAATAATGCCACCTGTTTTGTCGCCTTCAAATGCAAAGAATACGGCTGAATATATAGGTAACATAGGCATAACCACACTCAAGTAGATGGTATCCATATTAACAGATGACTCCAAATCAAGACATGCAAGTATAGACAGACATTTCAGCAAGGGGTTATTTGATATGTATTTTTTTCCTTTTAAAGCATCACTACCCCATGTCTTTAATAGCAGATTTTCACATGTACTTTTCACTAATTCAATAGATAAAAGCCACCAGGTCTGAGGTCCATGAGATTTGCCTGGTTCACAAGGTGTCAGCTTTGCTGGGGCTCAGTGGAGCTTAGGGGAGTACAGAATGAATAGCACAGGAGTGGTAGAAAAGATGCCTGCTAGACCCTGATGAGGTTGGAGACTTTTTGGGGGGAGGGATTGAAGTCCCTCTCTTTTATAATGAGATTTAATTGACAAATAACATTATATTAATTTCAGATGTATAATATAATGATTTGATATTTGTGTATATTGCAAAATGATCACCATAATAACTAGTTGACATCTGTCACCATATATAATTACAATTTTTTTTCTTGTGATGAGAACTTTTAAAATCTATTCTCTTAGCAACTTTTAAAAAAAGATTTTATTTATTTACTCCTAGAGAGAGAGAAAGGGAGGGAGAAAGAGAGGGACAGAAACATCAATGTGTGAGAGAGAAACCGATTGGTTGCCTGTCACACACGCCCCAACCGGGGACTGGGCCCATAACCCAGGCAAGTCCCCTGACAGGGAATCAAACCAGTAACCTTTTGCTTTGCGGGATGATCCCCAAGCAACTGAGCCACACTGCTCAGGGCTCTTATCAACTTTTAAACATGCAGTACAGTACTACTACTATAGCTACCATGCGGTACATTGTATTTCCATGACTTGCTTATTTTTTACCTTGTTTGTACCTTTGACTCCCTTTACCCTATTTGCCCACCCCCACCCTCTGCCTCTGGCAACACCGATGTGTTCTCTGTATCTATGAGCTTGTTTTTTTGTTTGTGTCTTTGTTTTGTTTTAGATTCCACATATAAATGAGGTATTTGTTTTTCTCTGACTTATTTCACTTAGCATAGTGCCCTCAAGGTCCATCCATGTTGTCATGGCAAGATTTCATTCTTTATTATAGCTGAATAATATTTTGTTGTGTATATACACTGTATTTTCTTTATCCACACATCCATTGATGAACACTTCGGTTGTCACCATTTCTTGGCTATTTTGAGTAATGCTGTAATGAACATGGAGCTACATATATCTCACTGAGTTAGTATTTTCATTCTCTTCAGCTATAGATCTAGAATTGGGATTGCTAGATTATATGATAATCCCATTTTTATTTCTTTGAGGACACTCCATACTCTTTTTTTCCATAGTGGCTACACCAATTTACATTCCCATTCACAGAATACAAGGGTTCCCTTTTTTCCACATCCTGGACAACAGTTGTTATCTCTTGTCTTTTTGATGGTGGCCATTCTAACAGGAGTGAGGTAGTATCTCATTGTGGTTTTGATTTACATATCTTAAGCCAGAAAATCTTGATACTGTGTGTTTGCATACCCCAAGGTATTGAGGCTTTGCCCTTGCAAAGACACAGGGAAAAACAAGATATTTTGTGAAAAGGGAACATTACATTTTAGCTTTTTCTTATCACCGCCCCACTCTACGTGCGGTAGTGATTCTCAGTCCTGGTTACTCTCCTGGGAGCTTTTATGAACCCCAGGCTCCACCTCAGAGATTCAAATGTAATAATAATGTAATAAAAAGCCCCCAGGGTTGAGAAGCACTGATGTGGACACGTTTGATGTTCAAGAGGCAGTTTTACCTCTTCTGTTGGGACTGACTACTCATGGCTTTGGAACCAGTGGTCAGTGGGAGATTACAGCTGTTTGAGCCGTCTCAGTGCATCTCTCGTGAAGACATATCTCAATGCTTTCTTCTCTCTGAATTTTTGTTGAGCATTTTAATTACTTCTGGTTCTAATAAACCCGGAACTGGGAATTGAGTGTGTTTAGAATAAACATCTCAATGTTTATCTTTACAAAGAATACCTTATTCTTTCCTTCTACTACTGCCGTGCGCTGAGTGATGCTCTCGATTCTGTTTCCTATGTTGCTGTCGGGATCCAGGACGAAGGACTCTTCATTATTGGAGCAAAAGTCATACCTATTCAAAAAAAGAATAAGTCGTTGTTATGTTGCTTTGCGGCATGGTCAAGTCCAAGGCTTTGGGTGAAATGAAAATCATGGGATAACAACAAAAACAAACAAGTAAATAAATAAAACCATTGGATAAGTGATTGGATAACAAAAACCACATTTTTCCCCCTCCTTTTCCTTAGATTTCCCCCAATATCCATTCTCAAAACTTAAAAATAGCAAATAAATTTTGCCTGATCTGAAAAACCCACACCAATGTATCTCCACACATCCTTCATGTTCTAAATGTTAATTATGAAATAGAAATGCATAAATTAGAAAATTGTAATATCTAGATTTTACTTAGTTCCTAGTGGAGGAAACATGCAAACACAGGAAAAAATGAAGTTATATTAATGAATGGAAATCTCAAATAATAGCATTTCATATCTATAAAAGGCTGGCTTTTAATCAGAATATTCCATTTGCAGGTAATTTTTTCCAGGGCTAATTAGGTATATATGGAAACACATTATGGAACAGTTATTAAGTTCAGTCTATTTCTTTTCAAGTTTGGGGGTATCATGGCAAGCTCTTTAATTTCTCAGGCCTCAAGTGTTTAATTATAAAATAAGGATGTTGAAGTTGTTTATCTTTAAGATCTTTTTTGATTCTAAAAGTTCATGAAATCTCTCTTATTATTTCAAACTAATTACCAGGGAGATTTTAACCTATATCTGGAAGTTAGCATGCTCTCTCAGGCACATTATTATTAGTATGCTGCTGTTTTCATATGGTTTATTATGAAACTCATTGGTCTAAGTATTTATTGATCATTTATTATATTTTATAGATCCTGCATTCTACATGGATAAAGCCCCCAAACATCAAAAAAGACATTTTAGTCTGTTCTGCCCTGGGTAGTGCACTCGTATCTGAACTGGCCTCGCTGCCCCCGGGCTTTCCCTACACTCCTCCAACATCCCCCAAACTGCTGCTAGACGGACCCCCAAATGTTCTGGTTTTCAGGTGACTCCTTTTGCTGCTCTATTGCAGAAAGCCCAGGCTTCCTTGTCTGACAGTCAAGGCCATCCACAGTCAATTCCCTACCTGCTTTTTCAACCTTCACCTACAGAAACTCTTTGTTCTGGTCAAATCATGTTTTGGTTTGGTTAGTTCAGAGTCCCGGACCCAGACCCACAAGGGCTCCTGAGTCCTAGACCCACCCTGCATGACAAGTTTTCTCTTCTAAAAAATAAGCCCTGGCTGGCGTGGCTCAGTGGATTGAGTGCTGGCCGGTGAACCGGAGGGTTCGCCAGTTTGATTTCCAGTCAGGGCACCTGCCTGGGTTGCCAGCCAGGTCCCCAATAGGGGGCGTGCGAGAGGCAGCCACACATTGATGTTTCTCTCCCTCTCTTTCTCCCTCCCTTCCCTTCTGTCTAAAAATAAATAAATAAAATCTTTAAAAAAATAAAATGAAATAAAAATATACCTGCCTTGTTAATCTCACAGGATTATATAAGCATCACATGACTTAATTCACCTGCAGAGGTTTTGTAAATTAAAGGCACCGTAGGAAGGTAAGGAAATATTCCCATTGTACCATGGGATGCCATATGCACTCTGATCTCTCTACCTTCGCTCACGCAGCTCCCACTGACTGGACCCTCACCCCCCACAACCTGATCTTGTCTAACAGCTTATTCTGACCACTGTGACTTCTCACTGCTCTCACGACTGGAGCTACTCACTGAACCTATTGCCAAGTTCCTTAAAGAATTCCTTGTGATTTAAATATGATTTATCTGAGACACAATGTAAAGAGAGGGTGATTTCAGTTGCCTCAAAACTGCACCTGTGGGCTCCCCAGGTCTGCGTTTTTCTGCCAGCCTGGGCAGGAAGGGGAGACAAGCGCTTGCGGGAGCCTGCACCAAGGACCCGCAGCCAGCCTCAGCCAGGGCTTCTGCTTCTCGATTACCCGGAGCGTTGATTTTTCTGTTTTCTTGTACTGTGACCATTTCATTGAAGGATTTTTGTATTGCTACATTTTGGACTAGAAGTTGTGGTGAGCAGGAAGGTTGCTGGGCTTTACATGGTTTGGGCAGGTTTAGGATATTTTCAAACCAGGAGGAACTTTTAGAGCCCAATTTCCAGAAAGAATTGAGTGGAGGGTCTTAAGGAGCCAAGGGCAGCCATGACGTACTTGAGATGAAGGCGAGAGGATAAAATAAGTGAGAAAAAGGGAAGGTAGACAGGACTGCAATGACCAGTAGAAAGTCCTGAGATATTCCTTCTGGTCCTGGAGCTGACGAAGGCTCCAGAATGTGAAACTATCCAGTCTTCGGGCTGATCTCCCCTCCTGAGCATGCTGCCCTGTCAGGTCCTGCCCTGGAGCACCCACATTGTCGAAGTTCCCATTTAATGCTTCCCGGGCCCCACTGGCCCAAGAGCTACAGGGGGACAGGAGCCACATCTACTTCTTCACCCTGTCCTCATAGTTAAGCAAGGGACTAGCGGGTCGTTGGCACTCCACAAACACATGTAAATAGACAAACAGGCATAAGGTGCTGATAATGTTGTTTCCAGCAAGAGTTTTCATTTGTTGTAGTTTATTATTTTCAAACACACTGATGAGTAGATATTGTGTAATAAATCTTCACATACCCAGCACCCAAATTTAACAGTTACGATTTTACCACATTTGTTTCATCTATCCCTTATTTCTTTTTATTTTCTGTAAGTATTTTAAACCAAATCCCAGAAATCATGTCATTTTGCCTTACCTTTCATTTGTTAGTATTCTTCATTTTCTAGACTGTAACATCCACACCTTGAACTAGTATTAGCCCTCACATCTTTCACACATGCTCAGTACATATATAAGTATATATAATGTATATGTACATTATAGGTATATGAGGTTTATGACACGTGTACACCTGTATGAACACGCATACACCTATATTAGACATGTGCGTGTATACTGGACATTAGAACATCAAACCACTGAAGTTCTATTGTATCTGGAAAAGAAGCATTTAATTTCATTCTTTTTCCCCCAAAGAAGCAAAAAGAACAAAGGAGGCCTTAGAGAAAGATCATCGTTTCATACTCTTGGTGTTCAGGAAATACAAAGAAATATGTGAGAGTAAAGCACATCTGGGCATTTTTCTTGTACTGTGACCATTTCATTGAAGGATTTTTCTATTGCTACATTTTGGACTAGAATTTGGACAGGGAAACAGCCCACTGCCGGAGTTCACTAGGGGCTGTCAACCTCTGACCCCCCACCCCCTAGGCCTAAGGGTGGTTACGGGGGGCACAAGCCCCAGCATGGAAACTGTAGGCTAGACTACTGCAAGGCCCTCCAAAAAAATTTTAAAAAAGGACGGATTCTGCGGCTGTTTTCTAATTTGGGGGCTATTATTTTTCCTTCTTTGTAATTGGAACCATAAAAATAGAATGTCATTTGGGAGCCCAACTATATAACAGCACTTGAAAAGGGCTTTGGGGGAGGGGAATTTGCCTCAGCCTTAAGAATACATCAAGCTCTTAAGGAAGTAGATTGTGCCATGTTTGAAGATGCAAAGATAATCACTGTGCTGGGAACCGTCTTGAGGGGGGAGGAAGCCGAACAACAAGAGGAAAGCAGCGCTCACTCCTGATTTCGCACAGGAAGCCCACAGCACCTCCTGCCAAGGGGAGATAAGAAAGCTCCCAGGCACTATTCTGGACAAGGCCACTGTTATCAGCTTCAGCTCCATGCTGTCCTCTCTCTGCCCCAAGCCTCTGTCCCTTTCCTAATGAGTTTTAGGACTCCGGCCTCCATTTGCATGCAGCATGCCAAGTACAATAGCGTGGAGGTATTTATAACCATTGAGAGGAAAACAAATTTTCCGGGGTAAGAGTGTACTCCATGTCATCTCATCCATCGCCCTGGAGTTGAAACAAATTAGTTTCAGACTAGAGATTGATATAAATAAATTAAAAGAAAGCAGCCAATTTTGTATCCAACACACAGAGCTGGGACCCTACATGTGACATGTCAGTCTGTTTAACTCCAGGCAGGAGCCATATGTGGGACTCTCCCATCTGGTCTAAGTTACCAGCCTTCAGCTCCTGACATTATTAGGGAAACACCACCCTCCAGAGACGTAGATGACATTGCTGACCTACATGCTTCGGGCTGATTTTCCTGTAGTGGTGATGAATTTGCCCCGTTCCCTTCACACTCGTAAATATTTGGCTCCTCTGTGACCACGGACAGATAAAGGCAAAGCAGACACCTGTCCCAACAGGTCAGTTAACTAGCCATAGGTTAGAATAATTATATTATGCACCACGCATATTACTCGCCACTACAATAAGGATTGTATTTCCGATGTACTTAGGTCGTTCATACACACTACCTTCCTAATCTGTACAATCTCCTGAAAAGGAGGTGCTCTCATCTCCCATTTAATGGATGAGGAAATTGAGGATTAGAGAGGTTAAGTAATTACTCAAGGTTAAACAACTAATAAGTGGCTGAGGCAGAATTCATAATCAGTACTGGCTTATTCCAGAATCTGTGCACTTAACCCTTAATCCATATGTAACAGTATCCATGGACAATCATCACATAACAAGAAGTTGCTATACTTCGGTGCTTCTTTGTACATAGGAAAACAAGGCTTGTCAAATATTCACTACCCAAATGCCATTAACATAGTATGGATTGTAAGTCTTTTTTAGCCCTTTTTGTATAACATGGTCAGCTTCTTTCCAAAGTTTGGCAAACAGTTCTTATCATACACAACCAAAACGTGCTGAGTGTCCAATGTGTGCGCAGTCTGCAGTTAGTCTATAGCAGAGCTCACTTTGTCATCCCACCGTTCTGAACTTAATTCCCAGTCACCTTTGCAAATCCAGCACAGGAAATACAATGCACACTGCGCACCCGACAGGGCCCTCCTGTGTTCCCCCGTGCTTTTCCTTAGGTGCTGGCTTTGAACAATTCCCACTTTCAGCCTTTCTTCATTCCTTCTGCCTCTCTTTCGTCTCCCTTTACCTAAGTGCAGAGCTGGTGCTTTTCTTTCTTTAGGGGATGGACTGTTGCATCTAGTGGAATGAGAAGGGGCGGTCCAGCTGGGTGGGCTTTAACCTCTGATGGTTAGTGTCTGTGTTTTCCTGGAAGTGGCTCTTCTGTGAGGAAATGATAGACTCTGGAGAGTGAGGTGAGATGGTTCAGCCCTTCATTCTACCTTTCTAGAGACTACCCATCTGCTTAGTACCTGTCACGGTAACCAAGACTCCCGTCATTACAAAATTCTCATTTCATAAATGATTTCTAGCAAGTTTCATAACCACCCCAATTCTAGAAAGTTTACAGCCTGAATATTAAGATAAAGAGTTTTTTTTTTTTTTTGGATCTCCTGTGATAAACGTTACGAAGCTGACCTTTCTTTCAAAATCTCTGTTCTCCTACATTCTGACCCTAATGCCAGGCCCAGGCAAGGGCCTATATATACGCACATTTAAGCTCAACAAATTCTCAGTCACCTGACGAAGCAGATATTATAATCCCCATTTCACAAAACCTTTCATCAATAAGGGAACTGAGACTCTGAAAAATCAAATGCCTTGCTCAGATTCACAGAGAAAGTAGCAGCCCCAGGATTAGAACCCAGATCTTTCTGACTCTTTCTACCACACCAGCACTCAATCCACCACACAGGATGAATTCTGTTCCCACGTAACATCCCCAGTATTTACCACAGATTCTCATCACAGTAGGGTGAATCTGTCCAGAATTACCCGCTAGAGGGAAAGCTCGGCGGAATCCTCTGAATCCCACTGGTACAAAGTTAGACACCAAGAGAAATGAAGTATTAGCTTTCCAAAGGGAGAAGAAGCACCCAGTCCTCTGGCGGAGGGGGGAAGAGGGGAGGAATACTTTATAATGACACTGGGACATAAATTCCAGTTAGTTTTGGTCATAAAAATGTTTTGATGTTAAAATTATAGAAATCTTGGCCTACTACTGGCTGATAAAATTTATCATTTAAAAACATTTTGCAACCAAACATAAAATCTAACTTTATCACAATCTTTTTCTCTCCCCGTTAACTTGCTTGGTCTGCATGATTCCTAAACATGTTCTGAGGTAAAGCTAGCTTGTTTTAATATGAACTCCAATACATTTATAGCAGGCAGCTGACTTTAAAGAGGGTCCTGGGGTGGGGGTGGGGGTCTGCAGTGGTGAGCTGCGCACCCCAGCACCCAATGGCTGCCTATTTGAGCCTGAGCCATTGCCTAGGAGTGACTATATACATTACTTTATAATTACAGCACATTTATTGTTGGGGGGTGGAAAGAGGCTCTAGAAATCTCTAAAGAGTCCCAAGACAATATTATTTCCCTCTTTCTTTTTGGATAACAAAGTCTGAGGACTCTTTGCGCGGATTCTGCTTATCTGTTTAATGAGACTGGACTGCACGTGCTAACTGTGATTAGAATCTATTTGTAAAGAATATTGAATCACGTCAAGTTAGGAAACAAAAGGGAAGAGCAGCAATAAAGAACAAATTGGGGCTGTAAAATGTCTCTCAAAAATAGAAAGGAAAGAAAAGACCACCTGGCAGCCTGCCAGAGGGCACGCCCGGGCTGGCTCCCGATGGCAGCCCCCCTGTAGAGTGCCTGATGTAAACTTTCCTCTGCCACGGAGGGTGTTGTGTCAAAACATCAGTGATAGTGTGTCTGAGCCATCAGATTAACAGGAGCTGCAAACACTATCTTTTCCCCTCCTCTCACATTCTCTTAAAACAAATACAACAATGTGGGGGAAAGGATGCTGGCAGAAAAAGGCGTAGAGTTGGAAGGAGTGTTTAGACAGAAAGGTTCCTGCTCCTTCAGCTCCCGGAAAAGGGCTTGGGCCTTCAGGGTGGCCACAGGGTCAGGCTAAGGGGATTCTGGAGGAGTGGCTTTCTTGCGCGGTGAGAGACCTCGTGACGCCATGGAGCCCATACTGAAAATTACTTCTCATCTGAATGGAGAGGGGAGAGTGGAGAAGACTTTTCAGGGATTGAAGGCTTTGGGTCAGCTCCTTGGACAATGGTGGAGGTGATCCAGCGTTCTGGTCACCTCTGTTTAGATAAGAGCTTTTCCGTGAGTGTCTTGGCCTGCACTACTTCCTGCTCTCGAGGGCCCCATGGCCCATTCACACTCGGGACAGGGCCCTTTTTCCCAGTCTCTGCCCTCCTTCCTCTTCCCTCCTGCTGACTTCCACCGAGGGCTCCAGCAATCCCCATACCTCCGACTCTGGCTCTTTCTTACAGAATTGGGCCAGGACCAAGGCAGCCTTTCAGCCTTACACCGAGGTGACTGGGAGGCTACAAGGGTGGATCCGTACTTGGTTATACCCAGATATGGGCCTCAAAGAGCACACCTATTCTGTTCATTCATTTTTCTTCTTAGCTGAGGAAGAGTGATTTGATAAAGAGAAATCTTTAGGGAAATGTTAGGAGTGGCTACAAATATCTTTTACTTTGACACATGCAAGTAAGTCTTAAGGTATTAACTCAACTCACTCAGTGAAGAATATTTCAACATTGTTAACAGTTTGTTCTCATGAAAAGGAAGAGAACACATTACTTATTAATAGCAGTCAATACTGAAATGGCCAGAAAGCATGGAGGTAGGGTGGAGGTGGGAAGTCACTATTTACCCTAAGGTCCATAGATTCTAGAGCTAGCCAGACCTGAATTCAAATCATGGTTTTATATCTTCCTAGTTATATAACCCTGGATAGCAAAAGCCCAACTGTGAGAATCAAAGTAATAGAAAACTGCTCAGTAGTTTCAATCCTTGAATAATTATGAAATCACTGGATCAGGTCAGCCCACAAAATCACTTTGAAAAAGTTCTGCTTTGGTGTTACGCGCTGGTCGCCACTGAGGGGCATTATCATTCCCAGCCCTGTGACATTCCCTCCCCTAGAAATGTGACTGAGGGGCTCGTCAGATACACCCCACCGAGCAGGAGGTGAGAAATCATTTTTCTCGGCTCTCAGTTCCCTGAAAGGTTGCACTTCTCTTGGTTTGTTTTTCACTCATGGACCCCTTACTCTTGCAAATGTCTACTTTATTTCTCATTTTCTCTGCACAACTAGAAGCTAAAGCTTGTGGTCCATATCTCCATACTAGTCTTAACCCCATTTTCTCCTTTCATCCAGGTTTGCTCAATTATTGTACTTTTTTTGTGAATCATCTCAAATCCTTTGGGAATGGACATACTCTTAACATGGACAACTCAATAGAAGCTACCTCATGTTCCTTGTCTCACTAGTTTTATTATGAAGTTAAAAAACAAACAGAAGGGAAATAACTTAAAGAAGGCCCTTTTGCATCAGCACACATTAGGGTGATATTAAGTGAGTTAATTTGTGTAACAAACTTAGCACAGTGCCCCGCACACAGCAGACAGGTCATAAATGGTAGCTGTGACTTTACTGTCTGACTAGAGAAGAGCTACCGAAGGGCAGGGGCTATGTCTTCCTCATTTCTGTAATAACCTCAGGGCCCAGCCAACCACCTGGTGACATACAAGAGCACACGTTCTCTTGCTCAGGTGACTGCCTGGGAAGAGTAAATCCTGAAAATGGCCTGACTAGATGTGAACTCAACCTCACGTCAGGTGTCAGCCCTGCCATCCATCACTTACCTCGAATGTGCTGAGAAAAGGGGCACTATGGACCCTCAAATGACCTCACATATACCCCCTCAACTAAGTACGATGTCACCTCCATCAGTGCCTGTCCAGTTACAATGAGGAGTATTAATGAAGACAGGGAATCCGACTGGGGCTGGATGAGCTTGTCACAGCAGTATCAACACCTGGCACATGGAGAAGTATCTTCTGGTTTAACAGAATACTAGCAAAGGTCTTCTCCTTTTTTTCAAGGGTCGGCACGAATATTGGCTCATAATGACTTGCACCATGTTAGTCAAATAATTTATTCACACATATTCCATTTAAGAAGTAAAATCATGTCCACTAAAAGAAGTATAAGATTTATTCATAGTTCCTTCTGTTATAAGGGAATATATATGTTTATTGAAGAGACAAGTCGAATACATGGAAAAAGTATCAGAATATAACTGAGCATAAGCAAGCGCGTGTCTAGACTCCACAGACTGTAGGCTGGACAAGGCTTGCATCAAGGAGCAATGGAGAGCTGAGGTAGAATTCAGAAATGTGAGTAGATCCAGGATATTACAACTCCTCTAACCTCCTAATTAATCTGAAAATTCTACCATTGCTGGTCCCATCTTAATTTCTTTGGAGTAAATCACCGTAGGCAGAAGACCACTCTGGAAATGCAAGCCTGTTTCCTAGGCAAACATGAACTTCCTAGCATGGCTGATTCTGTCAGACCGTCATAAGCTTTCATAGGATACTCAGTGTGTGTGATGCCGCCTCAGAGGGAAGTTGCCTTGCAGTGCGCAGCCCCAGAACAACCTGAAAACAGTGAACAACTTACAGCAAACAAACTTAGCACTTGCAATATGCCAGCCACTAGGCTAAGGGTTTCATATAATATATTATCTCCTTTAATTCTCCCGATCAACCTTACAATGTCACTGTTGTCTCTATTATGCAGATAAGGAAGCTCAGACCCAGAGAGGTGGTTTATTCTGGAAGTAGGTGCCAGAGCCAGAATTCAGGCTCCAGAGCCCATGTTCTTGAACTCTAGACTCTACTGCCTTTCTGCATCCCAACACTTTTAAAATTGCCTCTTGATGTCATAACACAGGCATCTCAAAGCATATTTGCCTCCTGGATCACAAGCTTTTGACCAAAAATTACTCATTTTAAAGTCTAAGTAGTTGTTATGGAACCAATCCTAGTAACAATGAATGAAGTGTCTGGCTGATGCTATGCTAGAAGGCCTCTCATTTACAGACCC
Source organism: Mormoops blainvillei (assembly GCA_004026545.1). NCBI lineage: Eukaryota > Metazoa > Chordata > Mammalia > Chiroptera > Mormoopidae > Mormoops > Mormoops blainvillei. Next base: position 267,558 of record PVJD01001178.1, read on the forward strand.
CAACATGTCAACCAGGAACTCTCTGTGCCTCATCTAGAAGATGGTAATAATCACAGTATCTGCCTCACAGAAGTTCTGTGATAATTCAATGAGATAATACATACAAAGCACATAGTAATCACTTAAGATCTTTCAGATCAGTGCTTAGTAACTTTCAGCTATAAAGAAAATAAAAGAAAGAAATTCTAAGCCATATAGTCTTCTACCAGCCATAACCTCCCATTTGGCTCTGCGTAGTCTCTAAATACCCATTTTTGTCTTTCTCACCTTACTTATCCAAAGACTTTTTCACAGGAGAGATGATTTCTCAGTAAGGTAGCAATAGGCGATCATCTTACATAATTTTCAATGATGAGGACAAGGCAGATGGAACATTAAAGGCCAAAGAAAGGCAGATAATACGCACCCATGTAACTTTTTTAAAAGATTGAGTGAAAATTCACGTTCTTGGGTTCCAAGGTCTTGATCTTCAGATGTGGAAGGCAGAGTTTCAGGGATACAGTGCACATAACATGCTTAAGATGTTTCACAGGGATAAAAGACCACCACTGAGTCTATAAAAGCCCATCAATCTATGAGAATGACAGGGTGGGCCTGTGGTAAATAGGCATTAGCCAGGGAAGGAGACCTGAAGGTGAATGACTGACAGGCTCAACTACTCAGCCCCCATTCAAGAAATTCCATGTCAGGTCCAAACTACCTTTCCAGTTTTTTTTCCTCTCAACCCAAATCCAACGAGCCAGCCAAATTCTTCTTCGAATTCTCAACCCATTCCTAGCCCCATGTCATTCTGTCTCATCTGTGTTCCTCTCCCCTTCCATCTAACGTTCCAGTGTGCACCCACCATCTTTGGGACCCAGACCTGATTTCCTCTGCGGAGCTGCCTCTAAGTGGCATCCACCGCCATCCCCTGACACCAGACTATCGGCACCTCCCGCAGAGAGCCCACACAATGTTTTTGTGGAAATAAGAATAAAGAGGAAGAATAAACAGGGAATCAGAGACTGGGATCTAGTCCTGGGCTTGCTGTTAACTGGGTGAGAGGTGACAGGAAATTGTTTACCTTTGAGCCTCAGTTTCTCATCTATAAAACAAGCTTTTGTCAAAAAATCTTGAACACTCCTTAATTCTGAGTGAAGTGGTCATTCAAAGTGACTAGACAAGGCATGTGCAGGCTGAAATTTGCAGCCTCCCTCTCCTCATTTTGTATGCTCGTCAACTGGAAGCCCTATGTTTTCTTCTTCATTTTCTTTTACTTTTCCTTCTTCATCTCCTTTAATTATCTCCCACGTCCCTTGCCTAAGCACCCACTCACAGCTGAGTGCTTGCTGAATCTCGATCTCCAAAATTAATCCCAAACAACAGATGAGGAAATGGCACTTCACTGCAAAAGATCAAATGCCCCCGGATGGTAAGAAGGTCACAAAGAGGGAGAGTACTGTCAGGGGAAAGTGCCGCAGAAGAAGTGCCAAATTAACCGTTTGACTCGTTCCCCACCCTGAGGGCGGCCTTATTTAGACCTGCTCATCCAACTGGGGTTATCACGTGCTCAGAAGAGTCTACTCCCACTTGTGGGCTTGGGGCTTGAACCAGCTACAGGTCATCAGTGGTTCCCAAAGAAACTGTGAAATTTGAGTCAAATTCTCCCAACTGCTGTAAGCTTTTCTCCTTTCCTCTCTCACCCTCAGTTCAGCTCTAACTCAACAGATGGATTCTGTGGGATCACTGGTGACAAGACTAAACCTAATAGTTTAGGCCAGTGCTCCCCAAACCTGTCCCCTCAGGGATTTCTGCTCCTTCTTGTGGCAACTCACAGGGATCAACTTTGAGGGATCCTGTGGAACACCAATGAAAAGTAATCTTCTGAAATGCCGACCTACTTAGCTTTTTTAATTCTATGTTCTGAAAACACCTGAGAAGTGCTTTTTGAAGCTTCATCTTCCTTATGGGGAAATGATGTCTGTTATGTAAAATTGCTGTACATATTAGGGATAATGTATACAAAAGGACAAATACTGCTTTGACATCAGCAAGGGCTCATTGATTAAATTATTACAGCTGTTATCCTTAAGTAGCCAATTGCATTTAAATTGATAAAACATCCTAAGAGGCTTTTAAGGAAAGTATGAAGAAAGAGGATCTAGTGATTTGAAGCTCATTTATAAGGCACTACCCGGGCCATAGTCTAAATTCGCAATACCCTTTCCATCTTCTCAGTCCACCAGATTCTGCCTTTCACCTCAAAGGGCGGTGGAGTTACGTTAAAACTACAGACTGCAGTCTACATCCCAAGAAACAGTCTACCAAGTCAATGGAGATAGAACTAAAATATAGATTTCTAAGAACAGGTGCATGTTTTGTATGTGATTTGTCCTATTTATATCGACTACCTAAGGATCTGGTTATCAGGATGCTAGTTTCTAGATTCAGTAATGAAAGTGTCTATTCAATTTTTTAAAAATTGTAAGTACAGCCAAAGAAAATTCAAAACATTCTGCCAATCTTCTTAAGGAATCTTCCAAGTCGTATGTCACTGCCTTCTGCTATTCCTAATCTTGGGAATCTCCTCCGAATTTTGCTCAGAAGTTGCCTATAAAAACCACTCAGCATAGTCTTCCTATGACTCAGCCTTTTGGTTTAATTTAAACACGTAATGAAATGTTTGATAGCAATTGCAGGAGACAGTTAATTCATAAGAGACAATTACTCACCAGACTCACTGTTTAGCTGTGAAGAGTGGGACAAATGAAAACTTCACAAAGCACAGGAAAGTGGCAAGGAGGCTTTTGGCAGATGAACTGCTGCTCAGTTCTCAGGACTTTGTATGAAATATTAATAAGGACTGTGTTCCGAACTCTCACACTGGGCAGCATGCACCTCCTCCGCCAGTAATTGTATAACAGAGAGCAAGAATTCTCTCATTAGTAAGTGAACACCCGTTTTGGCTTGTGATGAAAGCCTTCTGTACAAGATGTCCAGATTTATTTGGCTCTTTGTTCAAGCTCAAAGTCCTGCCAAAGTGGTCTTTGGTCAAGTGGTCTTTAAAGTCCCCATTCTGATTCAGGGTTGTGTATGTGGCAAATTAAAATTCTCTGTAGCAGACCTGCTTTGAGTCTGCCTCCCCATATACACACTGCACAGAAGATCGATGCACCAGACCTGGCTGCCTATTGTGTGCATAGTTAAGTGGAGTGTAATAAAGATTAAAACATAGGGTATGTGACCACATTTCCAAAAGAAGAGGTCTTCTCGAATTAAAGTTTCCCTCAGATATCTGACTTCCTACAGTTTGCCCCCAGGAAATGTTGACTTTTTTCATGTTTAAATGGTTAAAACTTTTATTTTGTAGATAGAAAACAGAATATGGGACATAAAACTGTTTCAGCATAAAAATAATAGCCATTCATGCTGGCAGTCAATTAAATTTGGGTCCTTAAGTACATTTCTAATTAACTACCACGGACAATTGTTTTGTCTTCGTCCTGTTAATTTTACACACCCCACTGATACACAAAACCATGTTTCTCCCAAATGATCTGCCTCCAGCATGTCCCTAATGATTGAGGCCTTCCTTTCTTTGCAAATTTGCTGACGTGAACAATATAGAAATGCAATTAGGCAAGGCCATCTCATAGTTTCTAGATGCCTCTTCCTTCCCTTATTTTGTAGGCCATCCCCGACCCTCATCCAACTCCCAAAAACTCCAGCAAAGCACACGTCGTCCTGGAGTGGTGGGCTTTTTCTAGACTCCTCACAGACACTACTGCGGGGGCAGATGAAGAGCGCTTCAGAAATGGGGCATCAAATTGTGTGGCGGGGAATAGTACATTCTGTTAAACTTCTAAAGTGTGTAATTATTTGAGACTCCAGGTATGGCCCATTTTAGAGTTTTGGAAGCCGTTTCTTGAGATTCCATGGATGTCTGTTAGGTTTTCCTTAGAAAATCCACCATTTTAGCTCAGAAAGTCAAGAAAGAATACTCTACCCCCCTCGCCACATCCCTTGAATTGAGATTCCAATGGCATTTTTTTTTGCTTTCTGAAAGGGTTCCTTGGCAAAAGACCAAATAAAGTAAGCAAGGTGTGGGGGCTCATTGGGAAAAGAAATGTGATATCTTTATCTGTGTGGCAAAGGTCGGCCAGGTTGGCCCTGAAGAAAATATGGGTTGACATTAATAGTTGAGGAGTGGCTGCTTTTTTGTCTTGATGGGTAGTTGTTGACATCATAATTACAGAGTCAATTCTGTACCCCAGAATACAGACTTCCATGTAAGATTTTTACTACCACTCTATGATGAGGGAACCAAAATAAACTGAGAATTATCTACTGGAGGGCAGGCCTCTTATAGTACAGGCTTCTGAACACTAGCTGAGTGTTCCAGGAACCCATCTGTATCAGTGTACTAGCTGGCATTGTTGTGAGAGGCTGCATTTGGCTCCAGTGAATTTTCTTTTTGAAGGCACTTTCAAACTGTTTGTCCATTTCATGATGGGTGATTTACAAGTGCACCTGCCCACACTGCGCTGAATGTTCAGTAGTTTTTGACCAAAAACAGCAGGACCCCCATGCCCCATCCTCCGTATTCACCCAATCTCGCCCTGAGCAACTTTTTTTGTTTGTTTGTCTCTCTGATGGAAAAAGTCCTCAAAGGGAAACATTTTGCCTCTGTGCATGTGGAATAGGTGAAACAAAAAATGGCAGATGCACTAAAAGGCATCAAAATCAACAAGTTCAAAAACTGTTTTGAGCAGAGGAAAAAAACACCTGAATAGGTGTAATGCATCAGATGGAGAGAACTTTTAAGATGACAAGTTTAAACATGTAAGAATAAATACACAATTTTTAAATAAATTCTGGGGTTTTTGGGGTCTCCCCTCATACTTTCACAAATTGATTTTTCCAGTTATTTTTGCACTGATCCTCAGAGTTAATCCTCGGGTCAAATGGCGTTATAATTTATAAGAAGCAGAAGGGAAGTATCTGTGTGCAACAACTAGCAAATTATTTCAAGCTTTTTTGGAAGAAGAAAGTGTAATCTGAACTGATCTTCTCATTCCAGTCACTGACAGCCGTGTGTTACAGGAAAGGGGAAGCACGGCAGTTGCACTTACACAAGGGGAAAGTGAGGTACCGATTAAATAACCGTCCAGGGGAACCCAGAAGTCAGGGCCTGTGCCGAAAATAGAACCCATTTCCCTGATTCCCAGGTCTCTGTCCCCAAGTCTGCCATATACATATTCTGCAGAAACATACGCGGATACAATAAGTAACCACTAAATACATTTCATCTGATATTACTAAAAATACTGAGGACAAATCGTGTGTATCTTCATGTTTTGCACATGGTTTATGGCCAATAAATATCTGCGTGATAAGCAAATTGTTGACAGTGTATTTACCTAGAATACTAATAATGTACAAAATGCATGTGTAAGATGTGAGCAAGTTAACACAACAGAAGTAGCAGAAGCTTCTTGCTACATATTTTTATTGGTCATTACAGATGAAGAAAATGAGATTTTCATAAGGCACCCAGTACAGCTAATATTTTTTTCAATTAAAGGACAACAACACAGGATGTGTTGCGACTCTATCTATTATAATCTATCTTGAAGTTATCACTTGTGATCATTAGATGGAGGGAGAGAATTAAAGAAGCCTGTGCTCTGAAGAATGTGTGCCCTAAAAACAAAACTGCCAGAATTAAAGGCTGCAGGCCTTAAGCCTCCTCACGGAAAAGACCCAACCACTGTCGACATTTTACAAGCGAGCTTTAGTTTCAAAAAGACAATTGGGTAGACTGCACAGTAATAGGGAGGTGATCTGAGCTCATGGAGCCTGTTGGGAACGGTGGCCCCGAAGAGGCCCATTCAGCACCCTCACGTTTGCAGAAGCAGATGACTTGTCCCGGCACACAGCTGTCCAGTCAGTTACCTGAGGGGCTCTTTAGCTTTTGTGTGTTTGTGTGTGTGTGAATAAAAGCAGTCTTTCAATACTTTAGGCCCTTTCTGAGAAAATTGGCAGTTGAAATCTGCAACTATTATGCCAAGACGGTTCTTTCCCCGATCCCTTCTGGGCTCCTCAAATCCAACCCTTCCATTCCCCAAAGAAAGACCCTTCCCTCCAGTCCTGTCCAGTTACTGTTCCTCGAGAGGCCAATCTCCTTGCAATGGGCAACCTTATCCAAACAGTACTTCCTATGAGGCAGTACCAGTGCCTCGGCAAAGCTCACCAAGGACTATGAGAACGAGATTAGCTCATTGCATGTGCAGTTTCATACTCCTACTTAATTCTTCAAAAGCCAGGGGGAGGTGAAGTCCTAGAGCTCTAACGGGAACTCAGTCAGTTCTCCCCTGTTTTACTCTGCCCCACCCTAGCCTTAGTCTGTCCAAAGGTCAGAACCACTTCCTCCTGTGAGGGGAAACAAGTGAATGGGACAGGCCACACAAACTGGGGAAGGGATGCCATTCCCTCATTACACACTTGTCAATTCTTACTTTTACTTTTGCCTTACTCATTTATATTTCCTTTATTTTTCTTCTTCTGCAAAGTCATAAGTTATATTTTCCTCAATTCTACAACCTGGACCTACAAACTTTCTATTTATAAAGCACAGCAAAATTACATTTTATGTTCCACAGTTTGTGTTCACTTAGAAACAGTGAGAAAAAAAATCTCACTGTTGTGAAATTAGCCCTAAAATTCCTATCAAGTTTCTCAAAAGTTTTGCGGTCTTAATTAACCCCATGGCCAGCAGTAATTACAACCTTGCATTTCTTTGGCCCTGTCTACCTTTCCCAAATACATTACTTTGTTTGACCCTTATAGTCTCTCTATGAAGTGTGTATAATTATCTTTACTGTATATGAACAGAAGCTGTAAATTACACACATGTGAAAGGCACTACAGGTGTTCTGCATGCCACCAAGGTTCATGTGCACGCTGACATTAAGCAAATTCAGGGCCATCTGCACGGAAGTCTCTGCTGGTGGCCGAGGGTGAGAAAAACCCAAAATCCACTGCATTCAGTGTTAATAATGTCTATTTGTGTCATTAAAAACTCAAAAGAAATAATCTAGTTCTATTACTTTATCACTCAAATATGCAAAAACATAAAAGGGGGAAGGTTCTGCTATATTTTTTCTCAGCTCGTTAGGTATATGAGGTAAAAAGAAACAATGCTTTCTTCCTCCCTTTCACTTCTAATGTTTTTATAAGAACAAATTTTAGGCGACTCCCAAATCACTATGTCAGTTAAAACATAGGTGAGCAGTTGACCACATTTTGTTTTAGAAGGAGGGCATTTCTGTTAGATCTATTTCTGGTTCTTAATATCCATAAAGATGAACTGGTTGAGCAGTAGTTTGGAAAGTTTTAAAATATATTTATATATTTATTGGACTTCGGAAAACTATATAATTTGAGTGAAGCCTGAACTTCTTTAACTCATGTGCATTAACCAGTTGGCCAGATTAGGTTCATTAACCAGATGGTCATGTTAACTTAGACACATTACCCAATTAATAATTTTGAGCTACTTAAACACATCCTAACCTGAAAACTAAACTAATGTGTTGGTTATATCTGTATATAGATATGTCCTTTAACTAGAGCCTAAAATTTAAATACCAAGAATTATTCTACCTATTCAAGAATAATGTGTATGCAGTATGTCCTCAATGTTGACAGGTTCTTGCAAACTGTGACTTAAGTGAAGTAATGTATAAGGAAACCAATTTTACCCTAGGCTAATTGATATAAACAAGAGTTCAGTTCCTACAGTATATGTCTGGTCACACAAAAAATCGCCAAAGATCTAAATAAAGACCCCAAAGACTTCTAATATTAAACACTGAAATCAGTGTGAGTTCTACATAAATTTAAGAAAAATTAAAAAAAACAGGCAAGATAATGATTTTCCAACCCACTGATTCCACACCTGCCAGCTCAGGGTACCAGGCGGAACCCAGGTGGGACAGGACTTTTCGTAATCTCCGTAATCAGGATGCAAGGCAACACTGCACAGGTAGCAGAAGGTCGGGGTGTATTCATTCTGCAAATGCACAGTGAGAATCTGCTCTGTGCCAGACACCACGCTGGGCCCTAAAGACACAGGGTACTCTCCACCAGCTCAGAGCTGGGGAGCAGACACATGTATACACACCTGGTGCCACGATCACAGAGCACACGAAATGCTGTTCTTACTGGGGAGGGAGAGGGCTTAGACGGAGGCAGTCAGGAGGCTTCAGAGAAGGTGACATAAGAGCTGAGCCTTGGAGGATAAAGGAGGACTTCTCAGGAAACAGAAAACGGGTAGAAGCACCTTTTGGACAGATTGAGGATTATGAGCAAAGCCCCTGAAGGTAGTGATCATCTGTGCTGGGAAGATCTCCTATCATATCCAATGTTTAGAAGATGAGAAAAGGGAAGACCAGTGGTAGAGCCAAAGTCTGGGGGTGCTCAACTGGAAAACAAGAGACTGGTGTTCAACCTGGGTTCTAAATGATCGCTCACAGGGTTACCTTAATTCTGTCCTTGTGTTCCTAAAACTATCAACTTGAGAAAGAAAATTAGAAATTTCTAATCATAAATAATAAAAAAATAAGAAAGCAGGAAGAACAGATATTGCCTACCTCTTCCCAAGGCAGGCAGAGGCTTTGCCCCCAACAAACTGCCATCCCATTTGCAAACTCCCATCAGTGTTCATTAAAGGATCTAGAGTCCAGGTGACAAAAAGTATTTGAAAGTTATTCAAGAAACTCACTTTCCCTACCTTGCTTTCGAATGGTTATGGTTACAGGGATGCCAGAACCACTTGATTGTAGGTTGAGGGATACCGTAAATGGTACAAGTCAGGATTTGTCTGCTGCCCAGTGGGTAGAGAATTGGTTCTGGAAATGATGACACAGCCTTCTCGTAAATCTGGGGCTTCACTGGAAAGAAGATGAGGCACAGGACAGAAGTCAAGAGCTGTTCTAACGACTTGCTCCTGAGCCGCAACAGTAAGGACCACATTGTCACTAGTTTTGATGTTGGGGAAACAAACACATGAACAAAAAACAAATGAGCCCTCGCAGCTGTCATTATAATGTCAATTTTTTAAAAAGTAGAAGTGTTTTGAGAACATTAAAAAATTGATCCCATGGTAGGTATGAGTATAATGATAAAAAGCCATATTATTTATGGAAGATAACAAGTAGACATGAAATAGTTGTGATGGGGCATAAGTGGTTTTTTAAATAATTATTTACAAATTCGTTTTCTTTGATATTGTTATACTGATTTTCGATTTATGAATTTTCATTACTTTTACCCATACCAGAATTGGGAGAAAGTCTGAACAGTAAACTTACCATTTACGAGTAGAGTAGCTGTGAGGTTTTTGACCACGTTTGACTGCTTTATGCTCAGCAAGATTGTGTAATTCCCTGAATCTTCGGCAACTACATCTTTAATAATTAACGAATAGCCATGAACCAAATAGCGAGCAGATTTCTCCATCACAGGTAGCCCGTCTTTCAGCCTGTGGTTAATTAAGTGCATGATCAGTAAGTCACTCCACCCCGTCTCTCAGACATCACTTTAACACTGCCATTTGCATTCATGAGCTCAAATTTATGCCTTTCAAGCCTTTGATCCTTAGCATTCATTTTTTAAAAGTCTTAGACACTAACTTTTCAGTAAAGTCAGGTGTGGTTTTTAGACTGGCGTAGGCTTTATAACTCTTGGGAAAGACGAAGAAGTAAGCTGAAGGAAGACAGGGAGTTGATGGTTCAATGTACCCTTAGGGGTTCTGGTTGCCACTGTGACCTAAGCAGTAACCCAGAAGCACCAGTTGATTCCCTCCGAGATGTTTTCCAGAGTTTTCCATGAGGCTCCACCAGCAATACAAGGGCCTTTGTAAGTCAGATCAACTAGATCACTTCTCCAGATAACAATAAAAATAGACTTTCCTATTGTGATCTCATGTGGAGTTCTTATTAGCTATATAAATGGTCACAGCAGTTGTCCCTTTCAAAAACTAGAATGAAGTCAAGATTATCAAGATTTTTCCCCTGAGGAAGAATAGTTAAAGCACAAAATTCACAAACAAAAGGTATAAACTTAAAAAAATGTTTTTAACTTTAAATACAGAAGCAATGCCTAGATACCATGCAGCTGCTTACAGCGCTGAGAAGCAGGAGGCCAGCGCCCTGGGCCTGGCGCACCCAGGCATGCTGTGCACCTGACTTGTCCATGTGGGCCTCAGTTTTTCCAAGTTTTCTATGGAGTTTCTCAAAGATCTCTTTTAACTTTAAAATTATATAATTTAATTAAACTGCACAGTTCTTGAAATGAGCAATTTTTACCCAGTTAGGAGTTTACTGTGTTCTGTATAAAGGTATATAATATTGAAAGTGGTATGACCTCATATCCATGCCTGTATTACACAGTCTTAGAAACAAATTCCCATTACCGATGGGTCTCAGTTCCAAAGCATTGAAATGACAAGTCAGTATTGTTGAAAATGGACTTATTTTTTGTTTTGTCCTTGCTACTTAGTGACTGTTCAATGGGTGGGGATGCTCTCAGACTTGGAAAGAGGGAACGTGCCTCCTGGAGAGATTTAATTCCATTTAAGGACTAATGTACACTAATAGGAAATTCACTGTTAAACCCCCTAGATATTATAAAATTCCCCCAAAGGTCTGTGTTCTACTGTAACAGCATGAAGGGGCCTAGCACAAATTTAATTTTCTCTTTAATTACCTATTAACTATTTGAGGAAACTGAAAACAAACACAAAGCTCCTGTGATAATGAAAGCAAAGTAAGCTCTGGTCCAGGAGATTCTAAAATGGCACCACTTCTATATTGTACAGGTTGCTTTCCTAATCAACTTTGTACTAAACTCTTTGTTTAAAATGTAACGGTTAGAGCCAAAGATACTGGCGGTTCAAAAGTGCTTTAAAAATGACTGCAGATTATAAACGGATTACATTGTTTCACATCAGGTATTGTGCAAGCATAAAAAAACTGCTTAAGGAGTTTCTGAATATGTAAACTTTGAGCCAAAAAAAACATAATTAGTTCAAGTAGGTGCATCTGTCCACCCCTGCAACTGAACTAAGTCTTATCTCTATTAATGTTTAATTTCACAAGAAGACTGGAACTTTCATCCCAGCTGTATAGAAAAGAATTACTTTCAGATAATAAAAGAATTACTATCCTCATCACAAGGGCCACTTCTTCAGGGTTAATAGAGCATGCTATTTATTCAGGAGGCTTCCTAGTCATTGCCCAACATGTTCCATTCAGAGGACGTTGACATCACAGGAAGGTTTACAAATGCAGAGATTTAGTCAGAGTGAATGAATGACGGCAGTAGCAAGGAGTACTCAAAGTCCCCAGTCTGCGCTCCATCCTGACACAGGGTTGCTTCTCCTGGCAGCCCTTCCTGCCTCCTCCACTCCCAGCCCAGACTCAGCACTGTTCTTGGCTCTTCACTGCTGTCTGGGGAACTTATCTTGATTATCTTCAGGAATTCAAGCCAGTGAGCTCCTGCATCTTCAGACTTATAAAGCTTATCGTGAACTGATAGGAAAATAATTTTGATCCTACCATGCCACTTCTGGTGGGGGAAACGCCTTCACTTTCATAGAGAGCCGGTAAGACTTCTTGCCAGCTACCGTTTCAAGCACCTGCTGTTTTCGATGATTCACAGTGATGAATGCTTCATCTTTGAAAGGAGAAGTGATCGATATATTAAAACAAAAACAAAAAACCCAACTCACTCTGTCATTAAAGGAGAGTGCAACCAATGAATAAATAAACAGAGATGAATTATCAATGACTCCAAATAATGATGAATGAGTAAAATAATTTAAAAGTACCCTAAGTGGTGAAAAACTTTCAAATCAAATGGATGCAAGTCCCAGAGGCGTAAACTCAGTGTCGGGCCAACAGAAAGTGAAACACCCTAAGTGTCTATATCACAGTAACAAAAAAGTAGAAAGGTAGTTCTAAAAATCTCTCGGGCCAAATGAGTATGATAAGAGAAAGTTGCTCCAGGAACCCTAAAACAACTAATTCGATGTAAAAATCAACCGGCAACGTCAAAAGAGTATCAAAGGCATTGACAGAATTGTTCCCCGGGTTTTGCTCCTCACAGTATTTTTCTTCTTAACAGTGAAAAGGAATAAGTAAGGTTTTTGAGGTTTCTAAAGAGGGTTTAAGTATTTACTTAACAGAATTTGCCTTTTGGAATTAGGCAATAATATTAGGATTTCATGAGAGTAAAACCAGGGATAAAAGAGCATCAATTCTAAATCATTTATCACAGCAAATTTTTATTTCTCTAAATCACAGTAATACCCTAGAAATCTTCCCTTGGAAATAAGGGTAAAAATGATCCTATTTTTCCATTTTATTTATATGGAACACTAAATAAAGGGTTTCATATAGATTTTTATATGACATAACTGAGTCATTATTAACCACAATAAACTTGTAAGGAAAAGATTCTCTGTTCAAAAGTATTAAATTTAAAGAGCACTTAATGCGATTTGCTTTTTGGCAGGGGGTAGAAGGGGACAACATTGCCTTCATTCGTGACAGTGTTCCTCTTGGCCAAAAGAAAATTTACTTGGTTTATTGAGCCCTGCCCCACCCCTCCAAGATCACAGTGACTAGAAAGTAGAGCTTGAGTCTCGAGTTGCTTACCGTATACACGCACTGAGGTGTTAACAGACTTGAAGTTTGGGCCGCTCTTCACACGACAGGTGTACATGCCTTTGTCTTTGCTCTGCACTTCGCTAATAGTAAGAACACTGTAGAACATATTGGCATGGGAATTGCCTTGGTCAAATCGTTGCCTTATAGAGGCACTCTTATTTTTCTAGAAAGAAAATGTATAACAAATGTAGAAGTAGTAATTGTTCACACTTAAAGTAATAGCACTTCTTGGATTATTACTGAGATCAATATTTGATGCTGAGAAGCAAACCCACCTGGAGCAAGAGGTTTGGAAATTATGTCTCTGTCTGGACATTTCAAATATGTGCTGCGGTGGCATTTTTGAGCACTTCCTCTTCCTCAGATGGACTTTCACACATGTTATCTCAGTCATTTCTCACCACTACCCAGTCAGATTGCCAGGATTTTGTCCTTGTACAGACAGACACTGAAGTGTCAGAGACACCGGCCAAAGTAGGCAAGAACCTGTCTTTGGTGTAGACCTCCAGAGTCTTTCCTCCAGCACACACACTTCTCTAAACAGTAACGTGTCCTCCAGGCACAGACATCACACACAAATGCAGGCAACAATCATCTTTAGCATCTGACTTAGTGACAGTATTTCTCTTAATAAATCACCTTGTGAGTGTTCTTCTGCTTCCTTACTTTAATTGAAGGAAAAGGTAGTGAGTCCTGGCCACACCGAATAAGGTGTAACACTCCCAGCTTCATTATTTCATGCCTGACAATTTCTGCTAAATCACACTAAATGGATCTGGGGAAAAGCCATCGACATGGTTAGCCATGTCTTGGCGGTGGGGGTGGGTGGGTGTGGGGGTTTGGTCTCATGTTTGCTTCAGGGAGGACCTGGAGCAGGCTTTGAGAGTCTGCCCTGTAAGCTGGCCACAGTGACCACTCCTGATTTTGAGAAGATGAGGTAACATTGCCTTTTCATTGTCCATTCCTCTTTTTTTAAGCATTATATTTTATAGCACAAAATAAGTTATCTCCTTCTCTCTATTCTTCCTCATGAAGGGGCAGAGAAAAAAGGACTTTGAAAACGGTCCAGAGCTGATCTTTGAGTCTTGAATTTCTCTCCTCTGTACCTTGTTTCATAACTTCTATCTGCCTGTCCTTTTGTTGCCTTGTTGGGACAGATGTTTAGGCCATTTCCTTCCTTCTCAGCAGTAACCAGGGAGAAAATGTCAATCTCCACCATCAAAAATCAGATACTCGGTTCCCTAAAATAAGAGGGGCTTTCAGCAACTTATAGAGGTGCCAACTCCTCTTCTCCCTTTGAGGATGCTTTCCTTTCCAAGTTTGAGTAACACTGATATTGTTTCTGCCTTGGAAAAATAACCGATCCTGTGTTTTAGAACTGAGTTGTCCAGGGCTGGAGCCACGGGCCACTTGTGGCTATTTAAGTCAAAAGTAAACAAAGTTAAAAATTCATTTCCTCAGTCACACTAGCAACATTCCGAGTGCTCATTAGCCGTCCGTGGCTGGTGTTTCGTGTGCTGGATGGCAGTGATATGGGATATTTCCATCTCAGAAAGTTCTGTTGGGCAGTGCCCTGTCAGTAGGTTATTGGCTTTCGGTTGATGTATTATCATACTCTTACTTAGAGCAGCAACAGTAACAGGATGAAAGTTTGTTCCCTCTTGGTATTTATTGAAAATATTTAATTGACTGAGAATATTTGATTTCTATCAAAACCCAGAAAATATCGCCACAAGTCATAGCCTTTCTATTTAAATGAAACAACACCACTTTCTAGAAAATAGTTTGACTAATGAGTCCTTAATGTGTCCCTACAGGGCACTTGTTACACCTTTTCATTGCCAAGTTATTCAATTTTCATGGCAAGAAATGTTGATGAAAAACAATAGCTTGGGGCTGATGCATGAATCTTCCATACATAATTTAATCGTAAGTGAACTTGGTGATTGGGCAATTTGAATGACATAACAGATGACTGTACTTGGGATGTGCCACATAAATCAAACTGACACACCAGAAATGGGGGCTGGGACAACTGTCAAACATTTCCGAACAGTTTATCATAGGCTCCCCATCTACACATTTTTAAAATAATTACTGTCTCCAAGGATGTTTAACATGTATAAGGGAACTGAACTTAGTTTTCATTCTTCTTATTTTTCTGAAGGACAGAATTGCTCCTTTGTCACTTAACAAATGGAAGGCTGGATGGCTGGGTTGTATTATCTTTTCCAAACATGCTCCAATCAGGTGCCTGACTGTCTGCCAGTATCTCAAATTAATGCGCTGACAGCAACTTTTTGTTGTTGCTGTTACAAAAGATAGTCCCTGCCTGGCATTAGTGATAAATTTCTCTCATCTCTAAATCCTAGAGAATGGTTTCCAAGGATGAAACAATCCCTTTTTCCACCCAGAATCACGCAATAGGAATACCAGTCTATACACTTCAAAACAAAACCTCCGGACATCAAAAGACCGTATCTGTGCATATCAGACTAATGAAATGCCAAGCAAGGAAAACACCCAAACCAAACCCAAAGCTTCTTTATTGACTCAAACTGCCATAGAAGTCAGAACATTCTGATTTTTCCCACTGCAAAAACACAGTGGCATTCACT
This sequence comes from Mormoops blainvillei, assembly GCA_004026545.1. Classification (NCBI taxonomy): domain Eukaryota; kingdom Metazoa; phylum Chordata; class Mammalia; order Chiroptera; family Mormoopidae; genus Mormoops; species Mormoops blainvillei. The sequence goes on from PVJD01001178.1 coordinate 282,889, forward strand.
ACTAAGTAGAAATACTATCTTTTAGAAGAAACAGAAAAATTGGTCACTCACTTTACCAGGGTAACTCCAGGTCATTTGAACTCTTGTATTCAAGGCAGTGGTGGCGGTACAGTTGAGGGTAAGAGTGTGACCTCTAAGTAACTTGACAGGGCTTGGTGTGCTCATTTGGACTTCAAAGATTTCATTGGCTACAAGCATAAGAAATAATATATGTATATTTTAAAATCATGGTTTCATTAAGCAGATTAAAACCTTGAGCATTTTGCTTTATGTTCACGCCTTTGGAATGTCACTTACTTTGTCGATATGTGAGATAGTTTGTCGTGTACAAATGGCCGTTGACTGTTGTTTCACAGATCAGAAGCCCTATTTCTTTGTACGTTGCACTTGAAATTATAAAGCCCCTCCTACTGTCCCAGGTTATTCTTTTTCCATCAGGGATCAGAGTATCAAATGGAAACTGTAAAGGAAGAAATATGCTTTAACAAAATCATATTAACGCTGTGGTAATTAGTTTCACTAATAGTTTTGAAAACATAATTCTCATCTAAAATAAAAATAGCACAGGTACGAAAATTTGGCTTGTTATAAGTAGCTTTTTAGTTTTCTTTGCATGTAGCAAGATGTACATTTATTATGATAAATTAGAGTAATTATTATAATTGATTATCAGCCTTAACAACAATCTGTCCCCACCTAGGATGGACCTAGTTGTCATGTCAGACTTCTAGTGGGAGCCTGTGTCTCTTTGGCCTCTGGGAACCTTTATAATAAACTGGTCTCACGGCCTGATACCCAATAGAGAAATCTATTAGTATTTTTCCCAAGGGGCTGCCAGGCTACCCTCATGAATGTCTTTATTTTATCTTGGGGCTGTTAACACACTGTAACTTGTCTTCCTATTTTGCATGATTCACAAAAGAGGCAGCAGTCTTAAAAGGACTAGAAGTCATTCCAGATCCTCCAAGATTCAGAGCCTTCTCTGGATTGTCATTCTGAGAAGGTCAAAGGCACCAACTGCCTCTGGAGGGGAACCCCACCCCACTCCTCACTGAAGCCGAGGTTGCCAACAAGCGAAGACAGCTGCCAACAGATGTGGAGGTCAGAGGAACTGGGATGGATGGAGTGCTCTTCAATTCTTCGAAGTATTCCCAAGCACAGTGAGTCCAAACAGAAGAAAAGGATCCAGGATCTGACTCTCCCCTTATGCCTTCTTCTAAGCCCCAAGGGCTTCATTTTTTCTGGCTACAAAATAAATCGTCCATCCTGGGCTTGGACATTATAAAGGGTCAATGCTGCACAGAGGGGCCTGGACAAAACCCCTGATGCCAGGTTGCCAGCCCAGGTTCAGAGGCAGTACCTATCCACTGCCACTGGTGTTTGTCCCAACTTGGAAAAGGAAAAAAAATCAGATTGCCTGACCATCGGGGGTCATGAAGGAAAAGCCAGACTGCACGAAGAAGTTTAAAATCTTTTCTATCTTCTTTTTTTAAAAAGTACACCTTATATCATGCTATCCATTTATCATTTGTCTATGATGCTTGTTGAGGAAGCTAATCTGGCTGGCATTTGTGGTCCTGGGGCAGAATTTCTATTCCAGAAGTCATCAGTGTCTCTCCTCCAGAGACTACGTGTGAATGGATATGTGACTCTGTTACCTGAGTGTTACTCAGGTTGGAATGAATTATGTCCTGTTTATGAAAAACTGAGAGAGACCCAAGGGCGCACTTCATGTTTTAGAAAATCAGGATTCTACCTGTAAACTTAGGAATGCTTTGCATTCAGTGGAGAAAAACAGCTTTCTCTTCTAACTTAGTGCAAACTATTATGGGAAAAGTTCAGAAAAATTTAAGTCGGGGATTGAAATCACGGTGCTTTAAAAATATGTGAAAACAGGCATGTGCTGAATCTGAAAGACAGGTTTGCTGACAGACGTCCTCAGCACAGCTTAAAAACAGTCAAATTTTCTCCAGAGTATTTATCTCATTCTAATCTATCCATAACTGCTATGAGAAGGATTTCATTGACAAGTAACTTTGTTTCTGGCTGACAAGAGCTCAGATAGCGCAAGACTACATGGCTCATCAGCTGTGGCAGTGGTCACCTGCCTCATAAACAGGTGGATGACGGGCACCTTGAAAGAAGCGCCGACAGGGAGGCCTGCCTGCAGCTGAAAAATGGCTCCAAAGAAGCAGGCATTGGAAAAGGAGAGGGAGGGGCTAACACATTGGAAGAAAAGGCCCAACAAGGGAAACAGAAGGGGAAGACCTTTCAGCATCAAATCAGCCTACGTATGTAATAGGTTAGAGTATTTTCATTATATATGTGCCAAACCAGAATCCCTGTTAGAACCTGGTGCTCTCTCTTTCTCTTTTTCTCTTTCTCTCTCTCTCTCTCTCAATGTCTGTTACAGATTTTTAAAAAAAATTTTTACATGTGGGAATTTGGGAATGTTCCTTGTGACAGGTCTTCATTAGGACAAAAAAGCAAGGGGCTTGCCTGAAACAGAGAAGCTTCATATCCCCATGGTTTCTTTCATATCATACAGCAATTAACATATCAGACTAAAAGGAGTAATGCCATGTTATTGAAAACATGACTTCATAATAATCAAGTGTGAGTATTAAACTGCTAGATTAAGTAATAAAAATACTAATGCTTGATTAGGGCTTACCTTGCACCTGGCATTGTTCTACGTGCTTTCCACAGATCACCTCACTTAGCCTTCCTAACAGTCTGTGAGGTGGGCACTGCTATAATTGCTCCCACCTCCAAAATGAGGAAAATGAGGCCACTTGCCAGTTTACCCAGCAGGTAAGTGTCGTGGTAAGAAGACACGCCTTGGGCCTGGGCCCTGCTCTTCACCACACTGGGCGTCCTCCGGCGCGAACCGGGAATTACGGGCGGGTGGTGGGAGCTCGGAAGGAGCAGTCGGGACGTGGGCCCTTACGCCCTGGGAACCTCGGGTTCTTCTTCCACCAGCGGACTTAGACCCCTCTGCTGTTGCCATTCTGACATACAAGGATTTTATATTGCCTGGCAATTATACACAGGTGTCATAGAAGCTCAAACCTGTCTCTGGTGGACCGAATTGAGGGCTTAGATTAACAACATAAGAGAGTGAATGCAAAGGAGGAAGACAGACAGACAGACACCCCCATCACATTTCAGTATTCAGGGTCGATAGGTGTTACTGAAAATCACTCTAAACATCTCCTACTGACCTCCACCACCACACCACACACGTCCTGAGCTGCTGCTGTGTGGTGGGACAGCCTTAACATTTCCTCTTACAGCCCTAAGCTCTCAGGATTCAGTAGTTTTTCATTTTAGGAGCTTTTATCCAGTTCTTAGTCTTAGTGCACTCCTCAACTCCCACTACTGGTAAATTAGCGGGACTGTCACAGTTTAGCCTGTTTTTATTAAATTCTACCTTAAATCTTTTCCTTCTCTTCATGCACAATTTACAACATAATAGGGAGAAACATCTCATGTATAACATTCTTTCCCTTTTTTCCCTAAGAGGCTAAGTTTGGATGCCCAGCGGGAGGAAAGCCTTTTGTTACCAGGAATTTCCCAACCCCACCAAAGGCGGGAGCTCAGAGAATCACCCACCTGACAGTTCTGTCTTTAGCAAAAATCTGACTAACCACTCTGCCGAGTTACTGATTTGGGTAGGTAATACAATTGTTCTTTCTCACATCTGCAGACATTTGGATATGCGGCAAATTCAAAAACTTTCATGATTTTAGTTCTTCCATTTTTCACATAGATTTATGTTTAAGGCATTATCATTTCAGTTGTTTAAATACGCGCATGGGTATAACTTCTAGCCCTTATGCTTTATACTAAAAGAATGTTATTAAAGGTCCGCTGAGGAGTCCAAATATCTGTCAGAGAAGTATTCCACAGATATAAAATATCAAAAAAATTCATTATGCTGATTTGCAGTGAAAATCTTCTGAGAACAGCGTTGCTCAACTTTACCTTTTTTAAAGTGACAGTGATGTTAGGTGATGTAACCCGGCAGGGGATGACGAGCCGCCTTCCTTCAGCCATATATATCATTTTAGGTATTTTACTGTGCGTCTCTAAGAAAGGTCTACTTGTATCTGAATGAGAAGAAAATGGAGAAATATACACATATAATAAATGATTATACTGCAAACATCTCGAGCCTGTAGCTGGTAAGGCAACATGGACACTGCCATAGTACATCATCCCTTATTGCATAGCCCGTAAATCCACGTCCTCCTCCCTTGAAGCTGGCTCTCTGTGGTTCTGCCCAGAAAAAGAATGCTTCTCTAATAAATTGAATTGCTTATTCAGTTCTTGGCTTCCGATTAGATTGCCCTGATGGCCTGATATGCAATTGCAATTCGAGGAGGAAGGGGGTTGTTTAGGCCACTATGAGGAAAAGTCATAAAAATGCAAGTGAGAGAGAAGGGACACTATGCTGCATAAACTTCTCACCACAGCTATGCTAAGTGCCTCAGGAAGCCCCTCCAGAGCCTTTGTAAAAAGTCAAAGGAAGGTGCAAAGATCAGATGTCTTTGGAGCACAGAGGACACAGATAGAGGTGATGGAAAGGTGTCAAGTTGAAAGAGGGATTAGCATTTGAATGACCAAAGCATGACTTAAAGGTTTTCTGAACCTTTCCCTGTAGACTAATAATGAATTCTCAGGTCTGAGCTGCTTAGGGGTTAGGGGAGAGGCTGCAGAAGCTGGGGTGAATACTGCATTGATTCCATATGTGTGGTAGGTCTTTTCCTTTAGTATGTACCACTTCTCCAGTAACAGAAAATATGAGCAAGTGCATGCAGAGAGGTCAGGAAAAGTCTTTAAACTGTCACCAAGATACCACCCTTTAAAGGATGGCATTTGGCCAGTCTCAGGGCCACCTGTTTAGCTTCCCTGTAGTTCCTCTAGGGGAAAAGGATGAGGATCAGATCCCCTTAGAAACATCCTGACATGTACCATGACCTTGCCCTCGGTAATCCATTCGCAGCGCTCTCAGGAGTTACTGTTCCCATCTTCTCCCCTTGGTTTCAGCCTGAGATGCCCAGATGGAAAGAAGTCCTATGTTAACTCTCTCTACCTGGACCTGAAAGAACTGATTAGGCCCTCACATGCTTGCTGGAATGGAAGAAGCTCATTCTGGGTGCTGAGTGAAGAGTGAACTGGAGAAACAAGAACAGTGAGTAAGACAATGGTTGCTTAGACTCAGTGGTAGCTCCAGAGATTGTTATGGGTTGAACTGCGTTTCCTCCTGAAATGATATGTTTAAGTCCTAACCCCTAGTACTTCAGAATGTGAACTTCATTTGGGACAAACAGGGTTATTGCTGATGTAATTACTTCAGTTAAGTAAGGTGGGCCCCTGGTCCAATACGACTGGTATCCTAATAAAAAGTTGGCCTTTTGAAGATGAACATACAGGGGAGAATGCCTTGTGAAGCCTTAGGTCCAAGGATGCCAAGCACGGCCAGTTCCCACCAGAAGTTCTGATGAGGTAGGAAGGATGCTCCCCTTCTGGTTTCAGGGGAACATGCCCTTGTTGACACCTTCATTTCAGACCTCTGGCTTTTAGAATGTGAAACAATAAATTTCTGTAGTTTCAAGAAAAAAAAAGGTGCCATTGCTGACACTGTTATAGCCTGCTGAGGATGGGATGATTCAAAACACACCAGAGAGGGCCCTTGAGAGACCTATCACCCACCTTGTCTGCCCCAGAAGCCTAAATCATTCCTACTTGTCCTCTGGGGAACCTTGCAGGCTAGCCCCTTCCTTACACCCTCTCTGCCCCAGCCCAGCTCAGGGGTCTTTCACCACATCCCCAGCATTCTCCCAGCACAACAGCACATTGACACTGAACTGGCGGTTCACTTCTGTGGCTCCACATTGGATGATGAATTCCTAGAGGAAAGGAAATAGAGGACAAACTGCCCAATGTGTATTAAATGAATGAATGAAAGGCTGTCCAACGCCATCACTTTATAGATGAGAAAACAGAGGTGTAAACAGATGAAATGAGTTGTGGGCAGAGCCAGGCCTGGGGGCCAATTTCTTCTTCAGTGGGAAATCTCCAGCCTTCTCTTGAGGGAGGGCTGCCCCCCAGGAAGGGCTGTAGGTCGCGATTGCTTTTCAGAGATGGGGCTGATTTTCACACATTTGGGGGAGAGGATATGGCATGTCATACTATCCAGAGTTAGAGGAATTCGGAGAAGAGGACGATCAGCAGGAGGCAGGGCTGGACCACAGCTTCAGGACAGGGCCACTGAGAGTCAGAGAGTCAGAGGGGGGCAACAGGTCACTGGGATTAAGAGCACACACTTTACCACCTGGTCTGAACCCCGACTCTGCCGCTTATTAGTTGTGAGACCTCAAGCAAATCATTTCGCCCTCTGTGCCCCGCTCATAAAATCTTCTTCAAAGGCTTATAATGAGGTTTATGTGAATTAATACATGCAAAGTGCTCAGAATGGTGCCTGGCATATAGTTAGTACTAGATATGTGTTAGCTATTACTTTTCTTCTTACTATTATGAGAAATTCGAACTCACGGAGAGAGGGGGTTAGACTATATGAAAATCACAAATTATACTCATGATCTTAACTATTAAAAATATAAATATATATTCACATAATAGAACCAAAAAAACCCCAAAATGTATACACTAAAATGTTAATGATTATCTTTGAGTAGTGGCTTCATGGGTTATTTTCTCATTTACCTTCTTCTGTATTTGTCAGATTTTCTAGAAATTCTGTATTATTTTATAAAAACATTTTAAATTATTGAATTTAAGTCTCGAATTATAAAGCACCATCCATTTTTATATGAGGAACACTATAAAATTTGCATTTGCTTTACTTTAGTTTTGTCCAATATACTAGAATGAGACATTAAATATCACAGTTAACAGTTATATGCCTGTTAGGAAAGCTTAATGTGTGTAGCAGTGTATGCAGAGAGGAAAAGTTAATTATACAGGGACAAAGATTCATTGTCAACACAAAATTCCTCCCCTGAGTAAAGTTGCTTAGCTAGACATCTGGGCAGAGACTATTGGGATTTGATCATTCCCTTTCTTCCTCCTGTGAGTCTATGTTTTTGTCCCCTTCGTTAGTCTCAAGGTAAACATAAACACCAGGAAATGGTTTAATTCATGTTACTAAACTGTAAATGAGTCACATTTAATTTACTGTCTCCTTAAGCAGCCATTTCTCAATCAAGGACACTGGCATAAAGGTTCCCGCAAGAAACCGTAACCATCAGTGTAGTGATTTCTGGGCTAAAGGATGCCAGTCCCAGATGAAAATAGGAGAGGTTCATTCAATGTGCGTTTGGGTTTCTTCTTTCCCTTTGCCACTTTGGATCCCCTAAACTCTTGAATTTTATTACAGCTATTGGCCTTTAAAAGCCAATACCAATTTCAGTACTTGGCCCACTGCAATTCTGTTCAAAGATGTCAGAACTTCAATGAGCTGTGTCCATCCTAACATAATTCAAAACACATCATTTGTATCCCACTTATAGTGGCATTATAAAACATTTGCAAATGAGCTCATGACTACAGACACACATATATATACACTCACAAACAATACTCTCTGGGCTTAATAGTATATTTCCTCTGCAGTTTGCTTCAAGGGAGGGCTAAGAATAAACTTGCCTGACATATTAGAGTACAAACATTGTTTTGTTTTATAGGACCACAGATAAAGAAAGGGTCATGGCTCCATTAATATCACCAGTAAAAACACTTTCTACTCCACAGGACATATTTGTCTTTGTCACAAAATTAAAAATGACTTCCAAACCCAGCCACCACTGCAGAATGGTTTCCTTAGACAAAATTGGCTAGTTGTTGAAAGGGCGAAGAAGAGCTACCCCAAAGATTCCCAGCGTCCCAGTGGCATGGACACACTGTCACCAGGGACCCAAGCCAACACACAGCTAGGTAGAGGCCACGCTGCCCTCCCCTTTCTGAACTCGTGGAGCTCAAAGCAATGACAGGAAACTGGCACAGAATATGAGATTTTCTCATCCAACAGGAATATCTGGACTCTCATCCCTCAAAACAAATGGACTCAGACCAGGGAAAGATCCAACAGGGACCCTCACTCAGGATGGCATTACATCTGTTTTTTTGTGATGTTTTCTTTCTTCCTTTTGAATCCTGTAATCACTGTGGCACATCAGGGCATACAGACAGAGAGGCTCCAGTGTGCCATCCTCATTCCACTCTGTTTCCCACTGGCCTTACCTGGTAGTTCTTCTACTGGGCTCAGAGCAAACGATAACCCCAAGAACCCAGGGAGCTTTTCTGACTTGAGGGGTTCAAGGGTAAATATCTTGTTTCCTAGCCCTTGTTTATTCCTATGATTTCTTTTCCCTTTAATTTCATTTTCCTTACCTTTAAGTCATTGTCACGAGGACTCCTAGTTATTTTAAAAGGGGATGTGATTTAAATTTATTGAGGATGAAGTGAAGAGGACAAGGAACTAATTCAATCCCATGAACAGAGTTCCGTCCAGACGCAAGAGTTTTCATGGCACATAGGTCTTTGTGTTGTGAACCATACCCAGTGCTCAAGGAGAGTTTGTTGACTGGTGAAGTATTTCAGTTGAAATGTGAGCCAAAAAGGGGGAAAAGAGGCAATTTTTTCACTGACATACCCTGCCCATCAAAACCTTTGAGAATTCAAAACAGAGCTTTGGGGCAACCACAAGAAAACTGAAGTTGCTATAGTTAGATAAGATAGAGTTTAAAAGTAGAAATATTACTAGATATAAAGAGGGACATTTTATAATAACAATAGGGTCAATCAATCAGGAATATATTATTATAAACATATATACAGCTAACAACAGGGCACCAAAATACACGAAACTAAACTGAAATACATAAAAAGAGAAATAGACAATTAGATGATAATAGAAGATTTTAGTATCCCACTTTCAATAATGTATAGGACATCTACACAGAAGATCAAAATGGGAGTGGAGAACTTGAACAACACTAATAACCACCTAGCCCTAACTGACATCTATAGAATGCTCCACCCATCACAGCAGGATATACATTCTTCTCAAGTGCACAGGGAACATTCTCTAGGATAAACTATATGCTAGGCCATAAAATAAACCACAATAAATGTAAAGGGATGGAAATAGTACAAAGAATGTTCTCCAAGTACAGTGGAATAAAATTAGAAATAAATAGCAGAAAGAAACTTGGGAAACTCACAAATATGCAGAAATTGGTCAACATATTCCTAAATAACTAATGAATCAAAAAACAAATCAAAAGGGAAATTAAAATACTTTGACATGAATGAAAATGAAGACACAACACACCAAAACTTATGGGATGGAGCTAAAACAATGTTTAGAGAGAAACTTACAGTGTATACCAAGATTGATAAAGGAGAAAGATCTCAAATCAATATCCTAATTTTCCGCCTTAGAATTCTATGTAAAGTCCTGGCTGGTGTGGCTCAGTGGGTTGGGTAACATCCCACAAACCAAAGGGCTGCCAATTTGATTCCTGGTCAGGGCACATGCCTGGGTTGCCAGCCAGGTCCCTGGCTGACGGCATTCAAGAGGCAACTGATAGATGTCTCTCTCGCACATCGATGTTTCTCTCATTCTCTTCCTCCCTTACCCTCTTTCTACAAATAAATAAAAAAAGAACAACAAATTAAAACTAAAGCAGAAGGGGGAAATAAAAGATTAGAGTGAAAATTAATGAAATAGAGAACAGAAAAACAATAGAGAAATATCTGTGAAACCAAAAGCTAGTTCTTTAAAAAGATAAACACAACTGACAAGCCTCTAGCCAGGCAACATCAGGAAAAAAGAGGGAAGATGAATAAAATCAGAAATGAAACAGTAGACATTACTATTGATATTATTAAAATAAAAAACATTATAAAGGAATATTCTAATTGTGTGCCTTCAAATTAGATAACAGATGAAATGGGCAAGTTTCTAGAGAGACATAAAACTAACTCAACAAGAAACAGGCAACCCAACTAGACCTATAAGTAAAGAGATTGAATTAGTAAGTAAACTGCCCAACAACAAGAGCCCAAGCCCAGAAGCAAATGAATTCTATCAAATGAACTAATACTAATTTTTCACAAACTTTTCTAAAAAATAGAAAGAAAGGGAAAGCTTCCCAATTCATTCTATGTATGAGGCAATTATTACTCTGAGACCAAAAGGAAACTACAGATCAGTATCTTTTATGAATGTGGATGCAAAAAACTCAACAAACCACTAGAAATCTGAATATATGAAAATAATTATAAGCCATGATCAAGTGAAATTGGTCCCAGGAATGCAAGAATTGGTTTATCATTCAAAAAATAATCAATGTCACTAATATACCATATCAACAGAATAAAAACCAAACACCATATGATTATTTTATTAGATGCAGAAGTATTTGACAACATTCAAACCCCTTTCATAATAAAAACACTCAACAAACTAGGAGTAAAAGGGAACTTCCTCAATCTGATAAAGGGCATCTACCAAAAAAAAAAAATTAACAGCTAATGTCATGGTGAAACTTAACTTAATGGGTGAAATACTGGATACTTTCCCCCTAAGATTAGGAACAAGATAAGGGTGTCCACTCTTGCCACTTATATTCAACATTATACTAGAGTTTCAATCGCTATATAAATAACATTGCAATAAATATCTAGCCAGTGCAATTAGGCAAGAAAAAGAAATAAAAGGTATCCAGATTTGAAAGAAAAAAGTAAAAATTTCTCTATTTTCAGATGACACAATCTTGCATATAGAAAATCCTAAGGAATCCACTAAGAAACTATTAGAACTACTAAATTAGTTTAGCAAAATTGCAGGATACAAGATCAATGTACAAAATTGAATTCTATTTCTATATACTTGTAACGAACAATCTGAAAATAAGATTAGGAAAACAATTCCACTTATAATAGCATCAAAAATAATATATGTAGGAATATATTTAACAAAAGAAGGGTAAAAATGATACTTTGAAAACAAAAAAAAGTATGGAAAGAAACTAAAGATATAAAGAAATTAAAAAAATATGTCCACAGATTGGAAGACTTACTAATGTAAAGATGATCTATAAATTTCCTGCCATTCTTATCAGAATCCCATATGACTTCTTTATAGAAACTGACAAGCTGATTCTAAAATTCAGAATTGCAAGGACCAGAATAACCAGAACAATTTCGAAATAGGAAAACAAAGTTGGAGGACTTATATTTCTCAATGTCAAAAGTTATTACTAAAACCATAAACAACAGTGATTAATTAAGACAGTGTGGTATTGGCATAAGGACAGACATATAGATCAGTGGAGTGGGACTAAGAGCCCAGAAATAATAAGCCCATGAGTCGGCTGACTTTCAATAATGGTGCCAAGACCATTCAAAGGAGAAAGAATAGTCTTTTCAACAAACTGTGTTGGAGCAACACCACAAAACGATGGACCTGGACTTTCACATCACACACAAATATTAACTCAAGATGGATCGAACACCTAAATGTAAGAGCTAAAACTGTAAAACTCTTAAAAGACACCAAAGAAGTAAATCTTCAGCTCTCAAAGTTAGCATTAGATTCTTGTATATGATACAAGCAACAAAAGAAAAAAAATAGATCAGTTGGACTTCATCAATATTTACAACTTTTGTGCTTCAAGAAATACTAACAAGAAAATGAAAAGAACCCACAGGATGGGAGAAAATGTTTGCAAATTATATATCTGGTAAGGGGCTGGTATCTGGAATATATAAAAAATACTAATATACAGAATATACTAAATTTAGATATACACATTGTATGTATACATAATGTGTCTATAATATATATAGCATATACAAATATATTTATAACATGATTATATAAAATCTATTAATACTTAATAGATGAGATACTGCTTCATACCCATCAGATGGCTAGAAGAAAAAAGATGCAATAGCAAGTGTTGATGAGGAGGTGGAGGCACCAGAACCCTCAGTCACCGATGGTTTGTGTGAAATGGTGCAGCCTCTTAGAAAGAGTCTGGCAGCTCTCCAAATGGTTTAGCAGATAACACAGCAATTTCTTGCCTAGGTTTCTACCCAAGAGGATGAAAAATCATGGCAGGCTTATCCATAATAGCCAAAAGGTAGAAACTACTCAAATATCCATGTACTGATAAATAGATAGCTGAACTGTAGATCCACAGTGGAATATTATTCAGCAATAAAAGTACAAACCACTGATAATGGTACAACATGGATGAACGTCAAAACATTATGCTGAATGAGAGAAGCTAGCACATATTTATATATTTTATTATTTTATTTATATGAAAAAATCCAGAACAGATAAATCTATAGGGACAGAAAGCAGATTGGTGGTAGCTTAGGAGGGAGCTATGCGGGGATAAAGGGTGACAGCTAAGGGGTATGGGGACTCTTTCTGAGATAATGAAATGTTCAAAACTGACTGTGGTGATGGTTGCATATATCTGTCAATATGCTAAAAACAATTATACTGTACACTTCAAATAAATTGTATGGTATGTGAATTATATCTCAAAAATCTTATATTGAAGAAAACAGAACTATGGGCTCTTTCTTAGAAGTGGTGACCCACTGTTTTCTGCAGTAGTGCCTGGAGATCATCCAGTGCAGACTCCTTCCTTACCTTATGGTCTTTGCGACTCTCTCTCCCACTCCACTCTGCATCTAGGTGGGTCACTCACAAAAAATGGGATCTTTCCCTGTGACAAAGCCATCTTGATTGCAGATATGCCCTTCTGTTCCCCTGTGGCAGTCCCAGGTCAGTGGGGAACATAATGAAGCATCTGTCTTCCTTTAAATGGGCAGTTACTTGACTGATGTGTCTGAGTAGTATAGTCTACATTGAGTGTACAATTAAGTATTTCCTAGCGAGTTATCGTGATTATCCAAATGAATATCATAACACCTCAGCGGTAATTTACCACTAGCCCTAAAAATACAGACACTGTCACCACTAGTGGTGAATCAGTATCAGGGTTCAAACGTGAATAATCCCACTACAACTGACAACAACAGGAATGTCAGCTGCCAGCTTCTGCCCTCTGGACGGATAACTTACACAATATTTCTATTAGAGCAAGGTAAATGGATAAAGCTCATTATGTTTCAAACTCAAGATGCCACAGCAAACTAAAAGAAATTTTTAAATGCATTATTTGTGTGGTATAAAATAAGAGATTCCCCTTTCTAAAAAAAAAGAGCTGTTTCCTGCCTACCTGCCTATCTTCA